>SNQJ01S0037019.1:72090-96370 GCA_010110895.2 Picea sitchensis
CAGATTTCCAAGAATGCAAAGAGGATGTGATTCCATATTTGTGGTGGTGGATATATTTTTAAAGATGAACCACTTTATCCCATGCCAGAAGACCAGTGATGCAACACATGTTGCAAATCTATTTTTCAAGGAAGTTGTGAGACTTCACGGCCTACCCAAAAGTATCGTCTTGGAAAGAGACACAAAATTTGTTGGTCATTTTTGGAGAAGACTATGGACGAAGTTGGGGATAGATCTGTCCTTCATCTCGGCTTATCATCCTCAGACAGATGGACAGACTGAGGTGGTAAACAAAAGCTTGGGAAACTTGTTGAGGAGTCTGGTCACTGAGCATCATAACAAGTGGAATAAGATTCTACTACATGCAGAATTTGGATACAATGACTCGCCAAACAAAAGCACTGGAAAGAGCCCATTCTAGATATTGTATGGAATACAACCCAGGGGAGTATCTAAGTTGAGAGACTTGGGACATAGTGAGATCAGAAGAGATGGAGAAAAATATTTTGCTGCAGAAATGCAGAAGCTCCATTTCCAGATCATAGAACAATTGCAAAACTCTAGCCAACAGTACAAGCACAGAGTTGATCAACATCGCAGAGAACTTCAATTTGAGGTGGAAGATTAGGTTCTGGAACATCTCAGGAAAGAAAGGTTCCATAAGGGAACATATAACAAGTTGAAAATGAAGATAGGGTCGTGTAAGATCTTGAGGAGGTTTGATGCAAACACTTATGAGATTGAGTTGCCAGATGATGTGGTCATATCGCCCATATTCAATGTTTCAGACCTGTATCCTTACTGGAAAGATGATGCAAAGGGATCATAAGATCAATATAAGATTCAATGGGAGAAATAAATGCCTATAGTAGAAAAACCACAAATGGAGAAGATCATTGATCAAAGAATTGTCAAGAAGACCAGGAGGAATACCTATCTTGAATATCTGGTTAAGTGGAAGGGACACATGACAGAGGATTCCAGTTGGGAAAATGAATTTGATATCCAGAAGCATGAAAAGTTGGTGCAGGAGCTCATGGATAGGATTCCATGAATTTTTGTCCAGGGGGAGTATGATGCAGGAGCATAGTCAGCAAACACGCATGGCAGGACAACTCGGAACCTGGGAATCATTTCAGAATCTCAAATGCTGGGAATTACTTTGAATCTTTTGGAGTTGATTGGAAAAATGAAAGAAGATCAAATTCTTGGGAGCGGATGATCACGAGTGATATGGGAGTTTCACCCCAAGTCTTGAATGTAACTGAACTTAGGTAGCAGTTTTCATTTTCTTAGTAGACGAGTAGTCGGGGGGAACCCTAAGGACCCTCTGAGATAAATAGAGGTTTTGTATGCCCAAATGAGACTGCTGCGAGTTAGTAGGAATTTTCTGAGTTTTGAGTCATTGTTTTGATATTAGTTGTAGCCATTTACTTTTGAATGAATATAACAAAGGAAATTTGACTCAAATGCATAGCACTGTTACTGTTTGTAATTCTCTATTATTTTGTTTTCAGAAATGAATGGATGAAACTGTGAATGGTAGGATAAGTTTCAATTGTTTCTCTTCTATTGAGTGAGTGCAAGGTGTGCACACAGAACGCAAGGAGTGCGTGACAGGATCTGTTTCGATTTCAAATCTTAGAAGAGATAGCACATAACTTTCAATCTAGCGCTATCGAGAAATTGGGGATCGAGAGAACGGAGGTGAGGGACTCCAAAAGACGCTAAACATGAAATCGCAACTTGATCGAAGTCGTTGATTGAAGAGAGTCATGAGTTGTCGATATGATGCTTGAAAATATTGGGAAATCGAAGATCTAGAGAATGGAGGTGAACCAACCCCCAAAGTCATGAAATTGTGAAATTATTGTAGTCGTCGATCAAGGAAAGAGCAAGACCATCAGATTTGGTCTTAGGGAGGATTCAGAAATCGGGAGATTGAGACTCAAGAGAGTTGGGTGACTTGGAAACAAAACACTCAAGGTCCTGAAACATGAAGCGCCTTTTGTTAGGCATGTAGTCACAACTTGTGGTTACGTGAGAGAAACTTGCACCTGGTACATGTTCGCACGACGAAGTTTCGTGAGAAGGACCTGTGGATAATTCTTAAATATCCTAGCAGAGAATCGAACAACTATTCCAGCTTGAATATTTAGAATATCTAGAGACCGGGAGGTCAACAGACCCTGTCAAGGTAGGGGAATTGCATCAAATACTACTCCCTTGACTTTCTGTTGTTCTTCTTTTTCTGATTAATTTTTCTGTATTATCTACTATTGTTACAGGTTTTGGATTAGGGTGATATCTGGTGCAAATTCATTTTGGAGCTAGAACTTAAACTATTAGAAACCTAATTAACTATTTACAAATTTTAACAACCTTTGAACATTTATCTCTTGAATTTTAGATCTTTGATTGTTCTTAAATAAAGTTTTCTTATCTAGGGAAGACAATTCATAAAGTTGGAAAAAATTTTCAGTTCCCCAGTATGGTCGCCACTATGTTAACACTCTTTAATTCCCAGAGGTTGGCAATGGTAGAAGAAATTGATAGAGGTAACTATCAAAACCGGTTTTGAAACTGGGATCTAGCCCTGCCAGTTTTGGAGAGGGATCTCTCTGTATGATTTAGAATTGTTTAGGTTTTTAGATATTAGGCTATTTGTGATAGTCCGAATTTGTTTTTTTTTGTTTTTGTAAAATTTGGCTGAAGAAATGCATTAAACTTCCATCGGGATATGGGGTTTGTCTTAAATAATCATAATCAAATTCAACTTTTTATGAGGTTTCCTTCATAGGGAAAGGTAGTAAAATTGTTGGATCTATTAAGATTAAATGAGATGGATAATACATAAAAGATGAGAAAATCTACTAAGAAAAGGAGAAGTTAATAATTCCCTTACTTAATATCAGATGAAAAACATATAGACCATTAAAAGACTAGAGACATAGTATGTAAGATAAATTCTATTCTATTGACTTCCTTTTAATGATTAGAATCTGAAATACATAAATGATCAAAGATAATAGAAAAAAAAACTTTTAACATGGAAAGAGAAACATCACCAACAACTTGACACAAGAATCCTGTAAATTGGCATGTTTTATTACTGGTCGATCCTTTTGAAAAGATTACACAATAGCTCCTTGGGTGAAAAAATCAACCCTCAATACTTCGAAGGAAGAAGTATTCATACAATAGTTTACATTTGATCCTGTCATAAATGACCAGGATATTATGGAGAAAAAATATAACTAACTAGATCTCAAATTACAGAATATAGTAATGATGTTGATCTATTCAGATCCTTGATGCTAATTTTGTGGGAACATTTGATGACTCATAATATTTGACTTGATTGTCTACTTCATGCTAACTCTAAACTCCACATCACTTTTACTGAAGTAAATAACACAAATATTTCCATCTCTTTTTATTAGGGATGGAAACATTTAATAAATTTATTTATATCTCGTCCATCTCAGTATACTTGGAAAAAGTGGGCTTTGTGATGAAAATATATGTTGGATGCTCAGGTCCAACTGTAATGTTTCTAGGAAATCCTTGCTAGTAATACTTCCCTGTATACCTACAAATTTGGAACCATCCTTTGCTACCTTATTGATATTCTTCTTTTAATATGACAGAGTAATGAGCTTGTCATTTATTACTAGAAGTCCAAGGAGGCCTTTCAATCTTGCTGAAAAATATCTTCACTCCCATGTCCATTACTTGAGCCGTCTCCTCTAGTTGCAACATCAATCCTTTCTTGTTCAATACCTTCTTGACCTCAAGGATGCTCTCTGTCCTATATTCAATCTCCAATGCTTCGAAGTCCTGCTTGTTCTTGGAGTTTAGGAACTTGATGAGTTCAGTGGCCTCTGTAGGTTTTTCTCCTAACTCTTATCTGATTTTTTTAATGGCTTCTCTTGATTTTTGTACCAGTTCATGTTATTAAAAAATAATTTGTATGAATGGTCATATCTCTTCCATGGACTTCTTGATATCCATCCATATTTTTTCCTTGTCCCTAGATAGTGTTTTGGCCATGACAGTCTCCTTCTACAGCTGCTGCAGCTGTTGAATGAGTCTCTGAGATTTATGCATTTCTACATGATATCTACACTGGAACATGGAATTCAGGTCTTGGAGGATTTTTACCTCTTCTTGCAACTTTCTGATTTCCTCCCCTTGAAGGGACATATCTTCCACATACTTCACCAACTTCTTAGAAGCATCTAGGAATTTCATTGGAATGGTTTATGGGATCTCAGTTGTTGTAGCTGCATCTGTACTAACTCCCATGAGAGGAACTTCCTCCAATGGAATGATAGCCATCTGCACACTTTATTCTTTATTTTTGATCAATTTTTCCAACTCAACCTCCATTTCTTTTATTTGTGCATTCTTCTCCATGATCGTCTTCAACATCTCCTCTTTGTTTCCTTCACTCTCAACCATATCCTTTTCTTGTGAATCCTCAGTGGTTGGAAGTTTCAGTTTCTTTCTCAAGGAGGCTATATCAACATTTTTCTTCTTCAACAATTCTTCATCTTCCTTGACATTCGATGGATCATATCTAATATTTAGCACTAACTCTTTTAGAGATTTAATCTTATTGTCTTTCGCCAAAGAGGATATATTTTCCAGCTTTAATTGATATTGGATATTATTCAGAGACACCTGAAATTTTAAGCAGTCAATGATGTGTTCGTTAATGTGGAGAAAATAATTTCCCTTGTTTTCCTTTTCATGTCCATTTGGTCCACTGGATGGACCTCCTTCGCATCAAAATCAAAAGACATTTTCTTGTAGTCAACAACTATATTGGGATGAGGTACCTGTTCTTGTAGGAATTCCATTTGCATTATTCCCTTCTCTGTGTCAAATGTTGATAGTAGTCTATGTTGGGCAGTAAAGGTCTACTTCCAAAACTGGGCATATGTATTGCTATTTAGTATTTCATTCCTATGCTTGATTTGTTTTTATTTTTCAAAGATATTTGACCCTGTTGGTTCATGAGAAAGCTCGACTAACATAGTAGTGTCTATTTTCTTTTTGGATGAAGATGTGGACACTATGTACTAACTACCTAAGAGTGTTGAGGAATTTGGTCCCTCTATGACTATGGTGGACTGTGTTCTCCTTCTTTAAGAATGTCTGGTGTGTGGCTATTTTTAGCTCTCTTCCTGTAAACTTGAAAATCTTCAGTTGAAACCTCTGTGACTGAAGGTGAAACCTCTTTCATGGATCTCTTTTCTGTTTGTACTTGAGGAGTCTTGGTATGTGAACCAGTGATAGGGGGAGGTTGTTCTTCTATTTATAGCAATGTATTTTCTTTCGAATCTGTTGGATTCATATACTTTTCTACTTTAGGATTCTGTACACGAGCATAAATAATGTTCTTCTATTTGAACCCCAAGTTCTGATATGATACCAAATGGGTCATAATTCCATGTGAAGCTCAGACTGAAGTTCATCTTTTTCAAGAGGTTGTCATCCTCTTCTCTTGTAGCTCTATTGTTGCATATGAAAGAACCAATTTGTCTTTTGATTCTGAGTTGTTGTTTCTTCTTAATTGATACAAAATGGATGTCATCAGAGTTTATCATCTACCTAATATATTCCAATGAAAATATCCTAAAAGGGAGATATTTTGGTAGTCTATATGGTGGAAATTCACATCCATATACTTTGATCTTAGTATGGTTCTGGTAAATATACCAATCCCATGTTTTGGCCAAGTTAGAGAGGTGAAGAATTCTCTAGACTTCTTCATTAATTATTGGTTCCATTCTACTTTTGAGAATGCACACCACTGGATGATAAAACTTATCGATGAAATCTCTAAAGATGAATTCAGTGGAATGTTTACTCACTAGTGAGGTCCATGAAGTCTCTGATTGAGAATTTATTTCCTGATCCAATTTCTGGAGAACACATGAGAATCTATCTAACTTAAAGAAAAGGAACAAGTACACCAACACTGAGGAATACCTGAACATTCCTTCTATTGAGAGTTTGAAAAACCTCTCATGTATGTTGTCATCCAAAAACCGTCTGAAATGGAACTGGACTATAGCTTTCTCTTCTTTGGAGAAAATGGATAGAAAACCTAAGATAGTTTCGTCTACCCATTCATCAGAAAAATATCCTAACAGGTAATAGAGGGTGGAAATAATTTGGTTTTCCTTGATAGAGAAAATGGAAGATGGATAGGGAGGGTTTTTCTTAGGCAACTGAGCATCTTCTGGTAGAAATATTTCAAAGATTTGGGCTCTTTTGAAAAACGAGAGTTTCTGATAGAGATAATTTAGGATTTCAATGGAGAGCAAACATGCATAGTGAATTCTGGGGATCTGTAACACTTCGTTTATCGATTCATGGGTAAATTTGAATAGGGTTTCACCAGACAAATATATGATTGCCCTTTGTCTGGGAAGGTAATGAGATTGACACTTTAGGGAAAATTCTAGGAAATGAAAGGTTTGGGGAAACATGTATAAGGGAAAATTTGATTCCCAGAGTCCAATTTCATCACTTTGATCCAAGAAAATGTCCTTTATCCAGAAATGTAATTTGAAAAAATTGAATTCACACTTCAGCTCCGTGATTCTGTAGTCTTTGTCTACCAGGGGAACACGATCCAGGTCAATGGGTGGGGGAAGAAAAGTATTTTCAGCGGATTTATTTTTGGGAGCCATCGCTAATAGAGATTCGAGGGAGAAAAATGGGTGACTATAGTTAACCGGATTAATGGCGCCCGTTGACGGTGTATTTTGGTGGCAGTTAGATTGAAAATTGGATTCAACATGGTGTCAATAGTGTTTTGATCTCTAAAAAGTATGGAAATGGTGAAGAAACATGGTTAAACGGTGCACAGAGGTGTCCATTATGGCGTGAGATGGTGATTGGATGAATAACGGTCACGAGGGATGGCATTGATTGGCCAACGAGTATGGGGGGTTTGACGTGTGACAATAGTTAGTGGGGTACGGTGGAAGAGTGAGGTGGGTGGTTTTGGGTAAGTGGTTAGGAAGGATTTCAAAGGGGGGGTAGGTGGAAAGTGGAATTGAGAAGAGGGGGGTCCAAAACGATATGAGTTCAACACGTTATGTGGGGCCTATGCCGAGAAAACTGCTTTCCCAGACCCCCCCCACCGTTAAAGGAAGAAAGGTAGGGGGGTCCGGAAAGCACTTGTCGGCTGTTGATCTAAACACTACTTGATCCGTCGCTAGAAGATGTGCACCCTTTAGTTGCATAACAACAAAAAGTCATATGCATGATAGAAATTAGGATAAAATAATGATGTGGGTAGTGCTAGGTATCATTCCCTAAGGTAAAAAACATCAAATTAACTCAAATAAATGGTATTTTAACAATCATTCTGCAAATGTTTATTGAAATGAACAATAATAACCTAGCTCCTAGCCTAATTAAATAACACATTAATCCATCTCATGCTGTTGGATTAATTATTTCACTAACCTAACTAATTTTTCCAAGATTAGACTGTTTGACCAAATTTATTCACTAACCTATCAACATAAATTTAAAATATTTGATCATGATTATACAGTATGAGTCAAACCAAGATTATTTCATGGTGTTTTATATTTTCTCTTTTTTTTTTATACCCTCTTTTAATTTTTTATATTTTTATTCTTTCTTTTTCTTTATTCTTTTTTTTTTATAAATCATTTGGAGAATAAAATATTATTTACAACACAATATGACTAGAGGAAGAAATTCTAATCACCGGGTGATCCTATGAAATATAGGGTTATAACAAGATGATCCTTTTGTACTCGTTTTCTAGGTGTCTTTGGAGGCACTTGCTGAACTTGCTTTTCTACTTCTGTGTGATCCTCTTCATCTTCCCTGTCTACTTCTTCTTCATCTTTTGCTTCTTCTTCGTAAAGTTGTTCCATTGATTCATTGTATTCTTCTTTTAATTCTCGTCCACCTGTTTCATCAATTGTTACATTGACGCTTTCCAAAACTTTGTTCAACCTTAGATTGTAACACTTGTATTCTTTCCTTGTACTTGAGTAACCAACAAGTACTCCTTTATCCACACGATATTCAAACTTTCCATGCTGCCATCTTCTCTTTTGATGTAACATTTTCTTCCAAATACTCTGAAGTGCTTCACATTTGTTAGTCTTTCTTTCCATAGCTCGTAGAGCGTTCTGTCAGAGTGTTGTTTATGAGAATTACTCTATTTTGAATGTGAATTGATGTATGCACTGCATGTGTCCAAAATATATCTCTCAATTTGTAATGCATTAACATTGTTCGAGCCATTTCCTATATTGTACTGTTATTTCTTTCAACAACTCCATTCTGTTGAGGTGTCCTAACAATGGAGAATTGCATTTTTATTCCATGCTTTCTGAAGTAGTCCATAAATTCCTTTGAAGTGAACTCTCCTCCATTATAAGATCTCAAACATTTGATTTTTGAATCCATTTCATTTTCAACCAATTCCTTGTAGACCTTGAAGTTTTCAAAAACTTCTCACTTATTCTTAAGAAAGCAATCTACAATCATTCTTATATAATCATCAACTAATAACATAAATTATTTCTCACTTTAAAAACCCTTCATTATAGTTGGTCCAACTAGATCAGTATGCACAATTTCCAGTGGTCTTGTTGTTGAATATTATTTTTATTTAAACCTGGTCTTTGTTTGCTTTCCTTGTTGACATTCCTTGCATAAATTGTTGGTTGGTTTCTTAATCTGGGGAATTTATCTGACTGCTTACTTTTCATTGACATTGACAAGGTTATCAAAGTGTATGTGACCCATTCTTCTGTGCCATAGCCAACACTCATCTTCCTTTCCTAGAAAACACTTTTCATTTCCAATTTCACTTAGTACATATATGTTTCTTGAAGTTCTTACAATTGTTGCAATCAATTTTCCTGACCCTTCTTTTCTTATCTCACACTTTGTGAATCAAAAGTAACTTTATGACCTTGGTCACACATTTGACTCACACTTAGAATATTATGTTTCATATCTTCTACTAATATAACATTTTTTTCCTTGGTATTCTTGTTTCCAATTCTAACTGTTCCTTTTCCAATGATTTTAGTTGAATCTTCATTTTTGAAGGAGAAAGATCCATGTCTTTCCTTTATTAATGCAAGAAACATGTATTTATCACCTTTCATGTGTTTTTAAAAACCAATGTCAACATACCAACCACATTTATTTTTCTTAGCTTGTAGAGCGAGTGTGCATTCTTCATTGCTATACTGATTCAGCTTTCTTATCCATGTTCTCTTTTGAGGTTCCTATCTGTGACTGTTGTTGTTTTGTTGTGGTTCTCTAGGAGGAACTCCCATTCTTCAATCTTTGTCCATGTGTCCAAATTTGTTACACTTGTAGCATTCCACTTCAGTGCTCAATGATTCAAACTTCTTGTAAATTCTTCTTTGTGTTTCACTAGGCCTTCTTGGATAACCCTTTTGTGTATGACTTTCAAGGATGTTTATGTTCCTATTGTTAGCTCTACAATTCATTTCTTTATTTCCAAAATTATTACATGCATAACATAAACCAAAACATATAGTTTGATACCTGAGAGGTGAAGATCTTTTGAAAGGAGTTTCTCTTCTGAATCCTTCTTCTTCCTAAGACCTAGTTTTCGGTTGTTGATTCTGAAATTTGAATCTAAATCTTCTCGGTGGATGACTGTCCTTGTAATCTTCCTTGAAGATATTCCTATCCCTTTGATTGTTTTTGCATAGACTTTTGGATATTTTTCTTGTTCTGTTGTTTTGGATCTTGATCTCTTTTCTGTCTGATTGTATTCAAGTATGGAATTGTCATGATGAGGTTTTTGACTGTTGATAATGTCATCCAAAACATTTTAGTTGTTCTGCATGTTTTTCTTTTGAATATCCTTTCTTAATGTGACAATATTTTCTTTCATTTTTTCAATGATCCTATCTCTTTCTTCTAGATGTTCTTTGAGTTCTTCTTCAATTCTTTTATCTTCTTCTATTTGAACCTTCAAATTTGGGATCATTTGTTCTAGTTCATGAGTGTCTTCTTTCTTATCTAGTTCCTCTTGTACCTTCTTGTTTTTCCTTTTTTCTCTTCTTATAACTTCTATGGAACATAACAATTCTTTTAGGTAGTCAACTTCTGCCGCTTAATATTCTACTTCGGTGTTTTCTTTGTTAGAGTCTTCTACTACCATGAATAGAACTCTTTTTGTCTCACTGTCACTGACTTCATCTTCATCTGGTGATGAGATGTCTTCTTTGGTGCATAAGATTTTCTTGAAAACTTTCTTTGTGGTTCCTTTTCCTTTATGTGTTTGTTTTCTATTTGAGTAATCGTCATCATTCCTCTTATTTTTATTATGAGGAAATTTGTTAGCAAAATGACCAATACCATCACAATTAAAACAAATCAAAGGAAAATTACCTCTATATCTATTGTTGGTTCCCTTGTTCAATCTTATGACGAATTTAGCCCCTTCTTGATCATATTTCGAGATGTCATTGCTACTTTTATGTTATTTTTCCTTTTTCTTTCCCTTTTGCTTTGACCTTTTGGATGCTTTGAAAGCTGCTTCATTTATATATGGATTTTTTTGTTCAATTCTCATTTCATATGTTGTGAATATTTCATGTAGTTCATCCATGATTATTGAGTTTAGACATGCTCTTTCTTCTAGTGCTAATATCTTAGGGTCAAATCTCATAGGAAGAGATATTACTACCTTTTGGACAATTACAGATTATTTGATTTCTTCTCCCAATCCTATGATTTCATTTACTGTTTCATTGACTCGTAAGAAATAAGCTGCAATATTCTCATCTTCCTTCATCTTTAGTTGTTTGAACTGACCTCTCTAAGTTTGAAGCTTTGTTGCTTTGAATTTTGAATCTCCATAAATATTTTGAAGTTTGTCCCAAATCTCTTTAGTGGATTTACAATTTATAACTTTGGTGAATATTGATTCACAAAAACCATTCATAAGTTCATTTGTGGATTTGGAATTATTTTGACCAATTTTTATTGCTCTTTCATTTGTTGGCAGAACTGTTGGTTCTTTGTATCCATCTACAACTGATTTCCAAATTCCAAATCCTTGTGCTTGTATATATGTTTTCATCCTTATGCTCCAAAATGCATACTTCTATCCATCAAACTGTGGTATTCCATTTTTATACATGTTGTTTCTCTCTATGATCTTCCTTTCAGTGGTTAAACTGATTTTTGAAGGATCCTGCTCTGAAACCAATTGTTGGATTACTAAGATGTGGGTGAATTAGTAATAGAGCAATTTAATCATTTTTCCCCATAAAATTCAAGTGTTATGTCAATGTGGCATTATCATCCAATAATTTCAGAGTAAATAAACAATAAACAAATGAGAAAACATACACATACATAGTACACCAACTTTTTTACGTGGAAACCCAAAGAGGGAGAAAACCACATAATGTTTTTTCTTATATGTCTTGAAGAATTGCATTCATTGGAAGAACCAAATTCCTTTGTTTTCTAGCTCTAACTGGAAGAAGGCTACAACCCCCTAGTTTCTCAGGATACAACCTGAGGGAAGCTCCAACTCCCCAGTTCTCTGTCTACAACCATAAGGAGCCCACAACACCTTATGTTCTCCAGCTACAATTGGAAGGTGGCTACAACCACCTGTGCTTGCCCCGTCCAACTTCCCTGACGTAGAAGTAGAATGATGGAACCGATGTCACACTATAGCTATGAAATATACCACAATAACAACCTATACCAATCAACATGTAATCAACCTGTGCCATAAACAAGTGCATCAACCATGCATCAACCTATACCCAAAAACTATAATCAACTTGTACCATAAACAAGTGTATCAACCATGCACCAACCTATACCTCAACCTATACCATCAACAAGTGCATCAACCATGCACTAAATATGTACCAATAATCCATCAAATACACATAAACGATGACTTATCAAGGTGTACCAACATCATCAACTATACACCTCATGTATGTGCCAACTCATCAACTACTTGTCTCAACCATGTACCCAACATGTATCTCAACTAAAATATCTCATCGATTCCATCATACAAATATGATTTGTAACCTTGTAATAGACCTGGTGTATATGATCACATACCTGCAAACCTTTCTTAACTTTAACAACAAGATACTATCATTTTCATCAAACTTTACTTTAGTCTCACATGACTAATTTTGGATTAGTCAAAAACCCTAACTTGCAATAATCATAACTATGTACATGTAATGAATAAATATATGAAAATGGTACACAATGTCGTTCAATATATTTTGTGCAATACCTCTATATTTCACTACTTGGAAACTCTCAGAAAAGGAGTTATAGAAAAAATGGCATACCTTGTTGAATTCAGTCTTATTATAGAGAGCGAACTTGTAGATCATGCCCCGCAGGGAATATTTGTTGTATGGATCTGAAAATATTCCAACAAATACTATAGACTATAGTATAACCAATACATTTGGTATTATTGAATTCTTATCTGTTATGAAGAAGTTATGAAGTTTTTACCCGAAACACCCGTTTTAGACTAGTTTCAGGACTAGGCACAAACCCTAGTTTCCACAGCGTGTAAATCCAAAAATAAAATGACCCACAAGATGAAATTTGTATCACACCTACTTGGATATTTTTCCTCAATGGTCTCCCAATTTCACAGTCTGAATCATTCTAGAAAAAAAATTATTATGAAAAAGGTGAGATGACCTGTAAATAACATACCTTAGAAAGTATCATCAAAAGAATTTATCCCCTCTTGAATTTTGACCTTCTTTACTTCACCTTCCCTCTGAAATTCGTCTTTAGATATCCTTTGCCCACCTCAGTAGCCTGAAGATATTCAATATTATCAAGTTTGATTAAAATGAGAGAGCCTTGCCTCTTATTTATACTTTCATGTAGTTTCCTCAAGGGGTTACCTTTTAACCATCTTAACCCACTTTCCTTATTTTAGGGTTAACCCACTTCTAACCACTTATCCACTTAGCAATTTATCCATTAAATTTATTATTTAAATAATTTATTTTGTATTCACTTTGACTTATAGTACACTGATCACTTCACTTTATTATTTACCTTCTAAAATCTCTTAAACCACTTTGACTACTTTGACCTTTTGGGGCTTCTAGATGACTCATGAGGGTTCTTCAACTTCACATGACCATAACTCTATAACCGTGAGGAGTTATGTGATGCTCTACATGCCACTAGAAATGGCATGAAATGTACTATCCATATGAAATAGTCTTACCTGGAAATATATCAAAACTCACACCATTATGCATCAAACATACTTGGGTCCATTACCCAAATTTTTGTGCTACCGAAATTTTCTACCGTACTTTCTTCAAGGGATGAAATAAATGACAACCAACCCAAATAGTCAACAATGCAAAGTACTATATATCTCGACCATCTAATTACCTTTCACTTTCCTCATTATACCTTTCCCAACTAGGACCTCCCCTTCAAATTTGTTAATGGAATTGACATCCCAAATATGAGGCACCTTCATATTTGTTTCTAATTTAGGAAGATATTGACTAATATACACCAAGGATTGATATGCCACATATCCCTCAAGACGTGATCTTTGTATAACAAAATCCTTCAATGACTTCAAGTGCTTATCCACCATCTACTTTGACCTTGTGTGTAGAGGCCCACATATTTCAATCTCCTAAACTTGGTGTATGAGGTAGTGTTCTTGTGCATTGAAAATTTTCGGAGGTAGATACTTTTGCATTTCACACATCATCCAAGGAATTTATCTCTTCCAATATTTTATATCTTTTTTATGTATTTATTTAGATGAAAACCACCTACAAATGATATAACAAAGTGTTGATGTTCATATTTTTCATGATCCAAACAACAACCTCACAAGGATAGAATATCCCCCTGTTTTTTTTATAGAGGTGATACTGCTCTATATTTTCTTAAAGATAATCTTGATATACTTGGACTAAAATATCAAAATGGGAGAGTACTAAATAAAAAACCCCAATCTTTATCGCTCAACAAAATATAAAATTTTACTGATTGAAAAATAATATATTCACAAAGATAATTCCTAAGAAAAGGATCGGGAATATTCAAAGACTAAAATAAAATATATGCAAGATATTGTATAGAAATAAAATAACAATTATATGAAAAATGATAAAATTATTTCATACATCACACTATCATAATTTTGATTACATTCATAAGAAGGAAAGACACAAGTTCACCATCAAGAGAAATTTAAATGAGTATTTCATTAAAAACAATGGAGAATATGATAGGTGCATTTCAAACATCCAATTCTCAACAACTTAGAGTTTCGGAAGTCATTGATATTACACCCCAAATAAGTTCTCTTGGGAGTTAAAAAATAATAGTCTTAATAGTCTAGTTTTCAATAAAAATAAAATAGCATTTGTACAAATGGATTGGGATGGGGCTCTCATGAACCATAAAATGAAAGTGGAATAGGGATGAGCCTCAAAAGAAGAAATATAGAGTCAATCAGAAATTGGTTATTTTTTCTCAATAAAGATAAGACACAACTAGATGAATCCTGAACAAGAAGAGGAAAATAATAGAGAAATTATGAAAGATGTGATCAATCTACTCATTGTAATGGATTTCTCTCGCTTGTTATCTACTAGTTGATGTTCCTTATGTATTTTCATGTGTTGGGATTCGTTGATTGGTTGCAAATGCCACTTTTCAATCTTCTTCAATTATTTTTATTAAAGTGTTCTTTAACCAATTCTCAATATAATCCCTCATAGGTGTGACAACTATTTATTTCTTTAATATTATGTTGAATAATGAATCCTCTATTTCTTGATACTCAATTGAAATTTGATGTAAATTATCTTCTATATCCTCATTATTATTGACATAATTTACTAACCAACTTTCTTCTTCAAACTCTGAATACTCTGTCAAACTACTAAATAATTTGGTCAATGCATATTTCAATGATTCTAATTTTTCCTTGAACTGCTCCTTGGACATGTATATAGAATTTAAAATTATCTTCATGTCATCAACTTCTCTAGTTGTTCTAGCTAGATCCAACTCAACTAACTTTAGATAACATTCTCCCCTTTTGAAACTTATAGTGTCAAAATCAACCAATATTTCCTTTAAACATTTTATTCATTTAATTCAATAAGATTTTAATTTTTTTATACCGACTCGGGAGGGTAGGTATTATTCTTTTATTTTAATCTCACTCATATTCGAAACTTTAATAAAAAAAGTATTAATTTCCCCTTTATAAAATTCCTCATCATTTTCCAAATCAAATTGAAGGAATTGTTTCAAATTTATCATTTTTTATGCCAAATAAATAAAACTATTCACTAGTTCCCATATCTCAAGAATTAAATACATTCTCTTCTCAATAGTTTTCCCAACATACCTTCTAACTAGAGCAAGTAGGTTTGATGTCCCTCTTAATTTTGAACTAGACTCCGGTGTTCCTTCAAGAGTCTTCCATGGCTACATTTTAGTGATTGGGCTAGTGAATATGGGCAGGAGCATTAAGGAAATATCATGTTCTATAATCCTATCCTTGAGAGTAGCATTTTCACTTTCCATCTCACAAAAAAGTATTGTAAGGGATTCTCCTGTGGCTTCATTTTCATGCACAATTCTTGATGGAGGAACTCCATTTAGGTCAAGTGTTGATCTTATCTTTCCTTTATCCTTTTTATTTCTTGCATTAGTTTTCTCAAAAAATAATTTATTTGAAACTTTATCAAACAAAGTGTTATGAAGAGTCATGGATTTCTCCTCAAATAAAACTGGTTCTTGTGTGACCAATCATGTTGCAAATTCTCTAATTTATTTCACTCTTTGCTTGTCATCAAGGAATTCTATTGCCTCAATGTTTCCATCCAAATCCAAGTCTTCAAGATCAATTTCATCTTCAGGTTCGACCTCGTTCTCCTTATTCTGATCTTTTTGTATTTTTCTCTTAGTAACTGGAAGCTTATGAGGTATAACCAAACTTCCCCTAGGAGGTTTAGGGTCACCTTCATCATCAAATTTATCAATTGAGGATTTCTTCTGCTCCTGAGTTGTAGGTTGGGTTCTCTTTTTTGATGGAATTATTTTTCCTGAAACATTGGAAGGTCATGTAGAACTTTCGTTTACAAATTTTCCATGTTGTTGATGTGGTTTAGTGGTGCTAGCCATAGTTTCAATATATTCCTTATTCCTTTCAATGGGAAGCACCTAAGGACTCTGGTTATCCCCTTCTTCTTCTTATTCAAATAAAAAAGTATTTCCAAATGCAATATTTTACCTCACATAAATCATATGATTTATGAATGTTTGGTAAGGGTCGAACCCTTTGAATTCATTTACTAACTTCAAGTCAAATTGGTCGAATTGAAAATAAAATTCATCAATGTTTGTAATGTTTTTCAATTTCAATTTCTCCAATCTTCCAATGAAGTAGGATAAATTGAATTTTCCTTTTTAAAGGAAGAAATGAGCCCAATATATATATTGTCCTCATACTTATGCTACAAAAATTTCATCTGACACATAATATGGAAGGTATGATGGTTTTTTCTTTACGAAAATAAACCTAGATGACACTAAACTATTCCATTGCCTTGAAATTTCCTCTTTTTTCTAGAAATGTTTCCTCTTATAAAGACAATCTTGAGGTAGTTGACCCAAAAACCAGTGTCTTAAAAGGAGAAACAAGTGAATTATGCACTTTATAAAAATGGTACATAGCCTTTTATTTCCATAAGGCAGGGTACCACGTGTGAATTGGGTCAATTTTTCAATTGACATGTTTTGGTAAATGTGTCCCTTTAAAAACATGACAGTATGTGATAGAAAAGGTTAAATACATGGACATATAGAATTTCTTCTTCTTTCTAAAATTCGATAATTGAAAAAATCACCAGAAATAATCTTCACCCAATTGACAACTATTTTTTTACAAATGAAGAAATATAATATGTACAGACCCATGAGAGGAATTGTAGAAGTTGATTCTTGTCTAGTTACCCTAGTGAAAATCCATGCCATTTCTCAATAAGGATACCTTATAAAATCAACCTGGATAGTTGTTAAGTCTTTTGGCTTTATGTGTGAATCTTCAATATATTCTTCCAAGAGATCAAGTACACCATTTATCCCCTTCAATAACTATTTAGATTCATCCCATTTAAATGTTATCATTGTCTCTAGAGGTCTAAGCATTCTTCTAAAAAGAAAAGGACTTAAAGAAATTAGGGATTCACCTTGAACTTGAATTATTTGTTGGTTTTTATCAAAATTATCTATACACTAAGAAACATGTTGTTTGCATTCAAATACTTTACGAACACAACCTTCTGAAGCAATTCCAGATGTCCAAATATGATTAGAAGTTCTCTTAGGGAGCAACAATGTCAAATAATATTTGTAGTCTCTTGGCCACTGGAATGGTTTGTCCTCTTGTCCAAAATTATAGAGTGTATCTCTACATAAATGATCTCTCCTTTTAGTTTTCATGCTAAGAAAATTTGGAGAAGTATTGTGCAATTCCTATTTTCAAAACTTTGTTATCAAGGTAATCCCATTTATTATACAATACTTTGAAATTATGGTTTGAAGAACTGTAAATACAAAAAAATCTTGGAATTGATGGATGGTAGTCTCAAGAACAACGCCATTAATTATGACCTTTTTAGACTTAACCATTTTCTATCTCCATAAGATTCACATTAAATATTCATTGGAGAATGTGACAATATGAAACGAGGATTTAGTGCGACACGATGGAGGATAGTGGGTAAGTGCAAGAGAATATAGAATGATATTGAACCCACAGACTTGTGGTAAAACCTCGTAAAAATGACTAAGTATGAGAAATCAATCAGGATCGGGGGTAAGTGAAACTCACAAATGAAATCAATGTGAACCCGTGAACCCATGATATATTTTCAATATTTTGGTTAAGTATTGGAGTATTGAGGAAGTATAAAAGTATTGAAAATACGCTAAGTATAGAGGATTGGTTGGACCTAAGAATCACGATGAGAGTGAACGAAATGAAGAACTCATTTTGACTTGTGGTGAAGGAATTCAAGAATTTTTTTAAGTGTTTTTATAAAATGAGGGTGGAGGAACAAGAGAGTGCACTTTGAAGACTATAAATCTTTGGAATTTGAACAAAGATAAGTGATGAACTGATGAGAGAACAAAATAATCTAAGTATTGGTGTAAAATGGATACAACAGAAAACAGGGGTGCATTTTGGAGGAGGTGAAACTTTGTATAAAGATGAAAATGTCTCATGGACCCATGATAAATAAATAAAAATTCTAAGTGTGGGAAATATACAAGGGAAAATTTGTGAAAGACTTAATGCACATTTGGGACCAGAAATGGCTCCAAATGTGGGACAATAGTCCTCTGTGGGTTATTGAGAATCCATAATATTGACCATTGGGAATGGAGTCAGTAAAATAAAATAAAAAAAAGGTTTTGAAAATATGCACGAGGAAAAATGCAAAATATGTATAGGTTGAGACTGAAATAATTTTTAAGAGAAGAAATTTTTGAGATGTTGCTCATTGATTGGAAAAATTTTCACTGTCTCTTTCATATATTTAAGAAGATAAGAATTGTATCCAATAATTGTTTCAATAATATATGGATCAATCCATAATGCTTCAAACTTCACGTGGAGAGACAATTTTTCCTTGGATTTATTGCAGAATAATAACAACTACCCTTTTTGAAAATATTTTGTTGATGTACCTTGATCAAGATATTTCTTGATAATCTATTGTCTTTGAATCATTTTACTCAATGCTTCATTTCTTTGTTCTTCCAATTGCATCAATTGATTATATCTTCTTTTTAGGGGATAATATTATTTTATATATTTAGAGTTGACAACATACGTCACGGCATTTAATTCCAGATGAATTGGAATTTTGGATTATTTCCCATATACAAATGTATATGGTGACGATCTAGTGTTGTATTTTTGCGTAAGTCTACGAGAACACAATGCATCAATTAATTATGTATGCCAATTCCTTTTGTTCACTGCAATTGTATTTTTAAGTATTTAGATCAATGTTTTATTTGTTGACTTTTCCAAACCATTTCCTTGTGGATAATAATTTGATGATTTCCACATGATGATAACAAATTCCCCACAAAATTTGGTGAAATTTGATCCTATGAAAATTGACCCATTTTCAGTTATGAACTTCTCTGCAACTCCGAACCTTGATAAGATATTTTATTTGAGGAAGTTTATGAGCTCCTCTAAATCAACATTTTTTCTAGTTGTAGCCTCTTTCCACTTAGTGAAATAATCAATTGCAGTGAGAATATATGAGTGACACTTACTGGACATTGGATTAATTGGTCCAATGAAATCTAATCCCCATTGTGTAAAAGGTTCCTCGATTATTATAGGCATACAAAGACATCACTGCTCTTTTCATTTTCCCTCCAAACGTTTTGTAAGAGATTCATTTTCTAATCATTGAATACGATTCTTTAAAAATAATTGGCCAATAGTAGCCAACTCTCATAATTCTGTGTGTAGTAGTCGTAGGTGAACAATGTCCACCACAAACACCTTCATGGAATTATTCAATCAAATTTTGATATTTTGTTGAATAAATACATCTAAACAACATCTCATAAATTTTTTTGTGAAACAAGACTTCAACAACCAACACATATTGATTTGCTTTCATTTTCAATGCCCTTCTTTCCTTTGGAGACATGCCATTGGAAATTGATCATATATAAGATAAAAGATAATATCCTTGTACCATTATGATGTGGAATATGAATACCCTATTGAAATAAATATATCACCATTTACTGTGTCAAAACCTATCATCAATTTACATAGTCTCTGTCCTCAAACTACTTTTAAGGGATTGATCTCAATATTATTGAATCTTACCAAGCGAGTTTTCCCATTTTCCTTCTCTCAATTGTTGATTTAACAATATATTCATTGGATAAGTTGGGACATAGTCTATCACATGAGATGAAAGAATATAAGTCCTGAAATGTTCTACCACTTGACCAAGGAGATATCTTATTTCTCTATATTCAAATATCTTAAATCATAGTCATGTAGTGTCTTACTTATGAAACTTATTGGAAATTATTATCCTTTGATATTTATTTTTGTCAAAATAGAAGCCATAGTTTATTCTAAAGTAAATGAATATATTATGAAATCTTGATCAAAATTTAGGCTGACAAGAACTAGAGCAATTGTGATTGCATGTTTGATTTTGGTAAATGTTGTTTGAATCTCCTGATTCCATTCAAACTTCTAATATTTTTTCAACAACAAATTAATAGGGTTTACAATGTTTTCATAATATGGTACAAATCTTGAGAAATTTTTTTATCTTTCCAAAGAAATATTAGAATCCATTTTTATATGTTTGGGGATTCAATTTATTGATTTCTTTAATTCTTTCTGGATCAATATAGATCCCCTCCTTACTTACTATATTCCCCAAAATTTTTCCCTCTTATACAACAAAAATACATTTCTTTGGATTTAAAGATATTCCATAAAATCTTCAACACTTCAATACTTTCATCAAATGTTTGATATCTTCTTCTCTAATATTTGAGTGAATGGCCAAACCATCCTGATAATCAGCCATGAATTTCCAATTAAATCTTGAAAAGAATGATCCATTTCTATTTGGAAAATTTCACCAACTTTCTTTAATCCAAAAGACATGTGAAAGTATGCACAAGTCTCCAAAGGTGTGAAAAAAACAGTTTTTGGCCCGTCTTCTTCAGCAACCAACACTTGGTTGTATCTAGAAAAACTATCAAGCATGAACATCAAGGATAAACCAATATTTTTTATAGAAACATATCCATGTTTAGGAGTGGATAATTGTCTTTGATGCTTGCTCAGTTTAAATCTATGAAATAAACACATAGGTGGATTTCTCCACTCTTGTTTCTGACTATTACTCGATTCAAAAACCACTCTGAATGTCTTATGGGAACAATTATTCTATCCTTTTTTAATTTGTCCAATTCAATCTTTACTAGAGGATTCAGTTTAAGATTTATCATTCTTAACTTATGCTTGACATGATTTGTTCATTCTTTAAGGGGTGTGATGTATTGAAGTATGGACTTGTCATATTCATTTAGATCACCATAAGTCCAATAAAAAACATCATAAAATTATTTAAACATGGAAGTATATTGATCAATTTCTTGGTGTGTGCATCCGGTGCCAAGATTTACATACTTGGGAAAGTCATGAGTGCCAATGTTTATCTTTTGTGTCTCTTGCAGCTTCTTGACAGATGTCTCCTCCTTTGTGTCATGAAGTTTTGTTTCATCATCTATTGTAAAAAGATATTCAAACCCAATACAATATTTCAAGGTAGATACGTGATTTTGATCATTTGGGATTTCAGAATAATCATTTGAATAAACAAGAAAATCAGCCAAATGTTCATCATTTTCAAAAAATTGCAGGTAATCTTGGTTTTCAAGTACCGAAGACTTGTAAATTATATTTACACATAATGTATTTTGACTTTGAGAATCATTTGGATTGAATAAAGATGCAACAATCTCCAGTGAGTTAGCTTTTTTTATTTTTGTCTCTAGGGATGAAAGACATGTTAAATGAATTGAAATATTCCATAAGTTCATTTACTCTTTTTGCATAAAACTTCAATTTCTCTTTCTTAATCTTGTATTTCTTCTTAATATGATTTATGATCAGTTTGGAATTGCCAGTCACTATCAAATTTTCTACTTTCATCTATAATGAAATATTCATCCTGTATATTGATGCTTCTTATTTAACTTTATTATTTGTGCATAGAAATTCAAGTTTAATGGAATGTGAATATATGATTGATTGTGTAAACTTAAAAACAATCCCAACTCCGCTTCTAGATTTGGAGTAGGAAGCATTGAACAATATCTTCCAAAAACCTTGAAATGTTTTTTCTTCTTCTTTCTCTGGAGGGTTGATTTTCTTAGGAATAAGGACAACATAATTTCTGATCCCTACATCAATATAATTTTCCATCAATTAATTTTCTTTCTTCCTAAAGGATATTGGATTTATGGCTTCTCTAGGAATTATAGTCATTGTTGTATCTTTATTGGACAATGTCATGCAACTTCCATCATTCATAATATAACCTCTAATAATTGAAGACAAATATATTCCTAAAAAAAAATTGTATGATGGATGCAGTTCTACGTTAAGCCCTAAATAGTGGCTCATTACCCCTTAATTAGGGCATATTACAATAGTAATGTTGTTTTATTTATGTCGGCTTTATTCCATTAGTTGTAATTATACTTCCTAGTCTCTTATATATACCAAGGAGACATTTTCATTTTGAATCATCTTGTAATTGTACATTTTTGTGGGCATAAGGAGTTTTTCCCATCGAAGAGGCTTATTATCTGAATTTCTCTCTTTTTCAAGGTGTTGAGTACTTATTCTAAGGTTTTTCTATGCTATATTGATATTTGGTTCTTAACATACAATATCAGAGCTCAAGGTCTTGGGGTTTCACTGCTATGTCTGAGACACTATCGAGTTTTTTCTATAACTTGCTTTCTACAACATTTCAGAAGGAACGTCTTCGAGGATATTTAGTAGACGGATCAAGGTACATTGGGTTACAATTTCATCCCCTAAGGCCTTATACTTTAGGAGATACAACCTATGTAAGATAGGGTTTTGGAATCATCATGAATCGAGTCATTGCGAAATTTTCGCTATAAAAAAATTTCTATAACGTTTCAGACCCTGAAATCTGGAGGATATTCACAAAAATTAGTAAGGTATCTGTGGTAAAAATTTCAGCTTCTGTATCATCTCACATTTGTAGATACACCCTGTGGAAGGTAGGGTATCTGACTAGTCCTATTGACTAGTCTCAAGAAGGTGTTCCGGGTAAAACTATCATAAATTCTTTGTAGAGTATCCAAATTGAGTGAGACGGGTTGCATTGGATAGTAGACAGTTTTTAGTATTTTTGGTATGAGTATCATAATGTTATATCAATTATTTTGTGCGGGGCATGCTATACAAGTGACATCTCCTGGAAAGGCCAAAAACCATCACGTTGTGGGGAATTTACCGTAAATTCCACTTGGAAAATCCAATTTTGATCAGACCTGTGGCATTATAGAGAAGAAATATCAAAGAAATACAAAAAAGAAAGTTTCATACCCATAAGGGCCGAAACTTTGGAGATACAGTAGAAGAAAGATTGTCTAGCAGAACTACCTCAAAATCAAGGTTCAAAAGTGATACTTGGCCAGCATGCCACCCAAAAAGGGAACTTCTACACCAAATAAGCCTCCAAAAATTCCTACTTGGACTCTTAATGAAGGTGAAGAAATGCGTAGGGACATAAATGAATTACAAAAGAAGACAATGACAAAAGATGAAGTACAATGGATGATGGATCCAACTGAAGCTAAATTGGAGGCAATAATGGATACTAAGATGGATGGTTTAAAAAGGGAGATCATGGAAGGAATGAAAAAATTCCTCATAGAGAGGACACCTGAAACTGAAAATGTGTCCCATGAAATTCATGATGAGGACACAAGGAAGATGAATCAAGAATGGAGAATCTCCAACTTTGGGTTGAAGACCAACCACGTTCCTAAGATCGATATGAGGAAGTTTGATGGAAAGGACCCAATCACATGGATACTTCAGATGGAGAAATTATTTGATCTACATAATGTTCCACATACACAAAAGGTACGAATTTCTTCTTTATATTTAGAACCCAATCAATTTGTATGGTATCGATGGCTTTGTTCTCGCAAATCACTTGTCACTTGGAAAATTTTCATAGAAGAAATGATAGCACACTGTGAGGATACAAGGAGGAATACCTTCTTTATCCAATTGATAAATCTCAAGAAAAAGGGTTCAATTACAGAGCACATTGAGAACTTCCAAAGATTGAATATAAAGGTAACAGATATTCCAGATGAGCACTTGATTGATGTATTCATAGGAACTTTAAAGGATAGCATTCAACATGAGGTTCACCTTTGGGAACCCAAATCATTGGAGAATTCATTTAGGGTGGCAAGAAATGTTGAAAGTAAAAATATGGCTATGGCTACTAGAAGGATGAATCCTAACAACTATAGAGAGAATAATGCTCCTTCGTTTAAAACACCTCAACCTACAAGGTTG
>SNQJ01S0037020.1:0-16222 GCA_010110895.2 Picea sitchensis
AAACAACAAGCAGATCAACATCGTAGTGAAAGAAGTTTTGAAGTAGGAGATTGGGTGTTTTTAAGACTACAACCATACAAACAGATGTCCCTCAAGCAAGCCAAGAAGGATAATAAATTATCACCAAAGTACTATGGCCCTTAGAAGGTGTTACAAAATATTGGTACTATGGCATACAAATTGGAGTTGTCTGCATCTTCACGAGTACACCCAGTTTTCCATGTTTCATGCTTAAATAAGGTTATAGGTGACAAGATCTCAGTTCAAAATATATTGCCAGAACTTGACGAGAAAGGAAAAATCATATTGGAGCCTGAATCCATCACTAACACAAGAATTTGCCAGCTGAGGAATAGATCCATTTCAGAGTATCTCATTAAATGGAGGAAACTACTGGCTGAAGATTCCACCTGGGAAGATTAGTCTTTTACACAGAAGCATCCAGAGTTACTCAAGCGTCATGGACAACACTTGTCTCAAGGGGAGGGGCATGTTAAGCCCTAAATAATGGCTCATTACCCCTTAATTAGGGCATATTACATTAGTAATGTTATTTTATTTATGTCGGCTTTAGTCCATTAGTTGTAATTATACCTCCTAGTCTCCTATATATACCAAAGAGACATTTTCATTTGGAATCATCTGGTAATTGTACATTTATGTGGGCATAAGGAGGTTTCCCCCTCAAAGAGGCTTATTATCTGAATTTATCTCTTTTTCAAGACACTGAGTACTTATTCTGAGTTTTTTCTATGCTATATTGATATTTGGTTCTTAACATTGTGGCACTGTAGTGCCCCCACAACATCCTCCCAATTTTCTTGCCTTAGCCTCTATCCAAGACAAGAAATTGGGCCCCCCTTTAATTCTTCCAATCAGAAGCCTCACACTCTCTCTCTCATGAAAATAGCTACGCCCAAGTTCTCCTCACCCTACCTCGATTTACCACTTCCGATTACTCCACAGATCATTTATACCCGATGATCCGCACTTCGGTGAGTCCCCTCTTTGTGCGTTGATACATAGCATTATGATGCATGCATCCTTCTTCCACCTTTGCATTGACACACCATTTATTTCCTCATTAGTTAATCGTCTACCTCCCTTTGAACTTGGTTAACGCACTATCGCGCTTCTACCAAACCCCACTGACTCACATCTTCATCGTCGACGAAATTCGCACGATCAATGTTGTCTCACTGGCATTGGTCACATTATTATCGTGCGCACACATTTCACCAACTAACTCACTTCTACTCATGTCGTTGCATTACATAATAGTGATGTTCTCTCCCTTTTGCTTCATTACATTGCTTATTGACGAGGTTCACCTCTTCTTCCTGACATGCTACATGTTGACAAGTTTCCCTCTCATGTCGCAAATGCATCAGTGGAAGGATGTTGAACCCTCATCATCATTTATCACATCAAGGACAATCTGCTTCCCCTTTCCAATGTTGATCATGCCACCGTAGCCCACTTTCGCCTTGAGGCTTATCTCATCCCCCTCCCAGCTCGGATCCCTTCTTGTTGTGTTCATCAGTC
Source organism: Picea sitchensis (assembly GCA_010110895.2). Taxonomy (NCBI): domain Eukaryota; kingdom Viridiplantae; phylum Streptophyta; class Pinopsida; order Pinales; family Pinaceae; genus Picea; species Picea sitchensis. The sequence continues at coordinate 1,546 of SNQJ01S0037020.1, forward strand.
AATCTCCTTACATTTCCAATGATTAAACTCTCCACACCTATCTAAACATTTGGTCATTAATTTCCTATCTCAATTGATTCACTTCAGATCACATTCATAATCAAGTTTTAGTGTTCCCAATGGCTTTCTTTGTGCATATGGTACTAGCTGGTTTGTTTTGCGTTTCTTGATCTTACAACTAAATATTAATTATGGAAGCCTCCCCTAGCATCATATGGTTAATCAAAACACCTACAGGTCTTGTGTTGGTTCTGAAATTTGCTTTGGGAGAAATTTGGTCCTTTCAGCTCCTAGAGAATGCAATAGACGTCAGTTGGTAGTTTTGGAGGATTTATAAATTTTTCTTATTAATGAATAACCTTAGTCTTAATGGATGAATCAAGAGCCTGTACATCACATATGACCTAGCAACTGAAGAAATTAAATTTGGATGAAGAAACAAAGAATGTGGGACCCAAACTTTCATTGAAAAATTCCTTTGGGTGCAATTTTTCGACTCTCGTCAAAGTGATTTTTTCATCCCTGAAACAAGTTAAGTGTTTGATTCCCACCATTATGATTCCGACACAATTGAGGGAATCAAAATCTGACGTCTGAAAGTGCCAAAACGATGGTCTAGGATTTCCCGCCAAGCAAGCCTCGATAGTCGTGGCCATCATTAGAAATGGATCTCCTCGAATGATAAAACAACATGTTCAGTTATCTTGATAGAAACATTTCTCTGTGCTCTCTGCGTTTCAAAAAACGACACCTCAATCGGGCATCGTATGAGGAAGTTACGAGCTTTCGAACTCAATCTCTCATTGTCTCTTGCCAGTTTGACACTTAGATTTTTTCCAGTTTTTGCATTCCCCTGAAGAAGGAGTTCCCTTCAACTCTTCTGAGTTGCTTGGAGGAGTTGCCTTCAAAGCCTCCAAGCAAGTTCGGGGAAGCTGTTAAGAAATCCTCCGCACAAGTTTAGAGAAGTTGTTAAGAAAGTCTATGAACAAGTTCAGGGAAGTTGTTAAGAAAGTCTCCAAGAAAGTTCGGGGAAGTTGTTAAGAAAGTATTCGAGTAGGTTGGAGGAGTTGTCATCAACTCCTCCGATCAAAAGAGAATTGTCTCTCATAAATCGACCATAAATTTTGACTCAGGTGTCCATTTTGCAACTTCTTTATACAGTTGGAAAGGTATTTCATAGCTATACAACTTTCTAGTTATGTGATTTGAGAAATTCCTAACACATGGTACACATTTTCTAGGTCATAGGATTTGTCATTAACTCCTTCGATCAAGTCGGAGGAGTTGTCACTAACTCCTCCGAACACAAGAAAATTGGATTTTATAAAATGGTCATAAATTTTGATCGGGTGTCCTTTTTGCATGTTCTTTATATCGTTGGAAAGGTATTTCTGAGCTCTACAAATTTGTAGTTATAGGTTTTGATAAATTCCTAAATTATTGCCCTAATTTTGGAAGATGAATATTCGGTACCTTGTTGGCAACCTTGGAAAACGTAGCATATCAAATTATGAGCAGAAGGAGGAGGAATTGAATCTAGGGAAGTTTACTTGATATTCCAATCAATTAATGCCTCGATTATTTGCATTTAGATGATTATTTTTTATAGTTTATTTGGAATTATTCTCATCTATTGTATGTTGAATTTTGTTAGGTACCGAGTGAAGGACAATCTCTTATCATTCTCACAATGAAATATACAACTAAGGACCATAAAGGAGAAATAACGAAAGATGTGGCAGTGATGGATGAGCAAAAAAGAAAGTATCAGGTGAATGTATGAAGCAGGGATCTAGAAAATCCATGAAGATCGACTATCAAACTCAGGACGACGAAGATGCCCCTACACCCAAAGCTAGTCTTCATGATGCGTAAGACACATATGGACAAAATCTATGTCGAGTCGCTAGCACTAGAAGACAAATTCGAAATGTAACCATTTTCCTTATTGCTCATCATTACAAGGAAGATGAGGACAAACACTGGAAGACGAAAGGTCACTAAGGGAGATGAAGGTCACTGAGGGAGACAAAAGGCCAAAGGTCTTATTGAACCTCAATAAATACTAGAATAGAACCCAAAGAAATGGCTTTTGTCTCTTCAAACATTGTACACCTTTGAACTACTTCGGGATACAGTGTCAACTAAAATTGAGGAGTTGTCCTAAGAGTTTTCATGTACTATTGCTAAAACTATTAATACGGAGAAGCCCTCGCGGCCAACTTTTGACTGAGAAAAGGACTTGTGTGTATTGTTGTTTTGCTGCGAACTATTTCAAACAGAATGTTTTTTTTCTCACATGGGTTGTAAGAGCACGTTTGTTTATATACTATTCTGATGCAATATACGTCTTATTGCAATTTTGTCATTCTTTCTTATATTACATGTCCTGAGAGAATGAACTGCTAATGTATGTGATATAGCGACTTAGACTATTCTGGTTATATATCCATGTGCATGTGTTATATGAATTTATTTCTTCATTTTAGTTATCTGGGTGAAGCTACTGGTAGAGTTAGTTTCATGCCACAGCTCATTCACTTACGTTAATTCGCTTCTAGCTAGGATACGTTAGATCAGGATTAGATTAGGCCTTCATTTAGATAGTGTTCATCTACATCGTTCATTGCACAACAACCCATCATTCAGCCTCATCGGTGGATCGGGACGCAACCGATAAAATCAACCAACAATGGTTGTTGGGCCAAAATCCGAATGGGTTCCCTATTCCAAACGGTGAGAGGTATAATTGGGACTTTTTACCAGGGAGAACCCCTTTTGTTGTCGGACGAATTTGGACCTGTCAATAGAATTGGCGCTAGAAAGAGGGCAAGATGACAAGCCTGCCCATGTGGATTCATTTAATTTAACTCTTAACCATCCCATGGCTCCTCTCCATACTTGTGTATGGGATGACCCTTTGAGTCTTCCAAGACCCACCAAGGCCATTTTACTCAAGGAAGTCAATCTCTTGTCAAACCCAAAATTTGATGGTGAAGGGCATGTCTCTGCATTCACACATCTCAAATGATTCGACATCATTTGACAAAATCTTAATATTGTACAATACAATGAAACATGTCAATTGTTCATCCTCACATTTGAAGGGCAAATTAAATACTAGTTTAGTACATTGCCATCGAAATCAATTCATAGCTGGAAACAATTCATGGAAATGTTTATTGTTGCTCATGAAAATTATGTTTATGATGAACTCGTTGATGAACTGGTAGAAATACATAGGCTAATAAATGAATCTAAGAATGATTTATTTCAAAGCGTCATGCGGATTTACTATAGATTTACTGAAAGGGATGAATCCTCAAGACAAGAAATATTCGATTGGTTTTCATATCTCGTCTCTATTTATGAAGAATGTGATTTGAATAATCAAGCCATCTCCTATTCAGAAAATTCAGATCTGACCATAAATAATATATGGGACATAATCTCCAACCAACACTTTGACAAGCTGCAGTGGAAAAAATTTCAGTAATCCTAGACCCTGTAGCCCCGGAATGTGAACCATGTAATGATTCCCCTTCTGAAAATTGTGATCATATTCTGGTCTTTGATGAACCTCTCATTGAAGAAATCCCATCATCTTCAAAATATGAATACCTTCATGCACTGCATACAAATTTGTTCGATAATAATCACATACACAAGCAACCTTCTGGCAATTATACAATATACTCTTCACATTACTCCTTTAGCGATGAAACATTGAATGATATACCAGATCAAGAAGAGTGTCCAACCTTGATCGATCAAGACTCATCCTTAACAATACTTCATCCAGAATGCATCCCTTTGAAATTCCTTTGAAATTTCTAGAACATCGTGAATCACAATCTGATTTTGATGTCCCTATTTCTGATGATTACTTTCCAATCCCAAAATTGAATGAAAGCATCAAACTATCACTTGTTAGTCCTACAAAATCTGAGATTTATTACCTTGATGGACATATGCTAATCACTGAAAATCTAAAGTATGCAAAGAACCATGATTTTTTTTATCCTTATGAACAAATCACAACAAACGGATAGCCCATCACCATGCAAAACACAAGAAACATTGAGTTGATTCAAGAACTTTTGTCATCTCACTCTTCCCTAGAATTACTTGTTATTCCTCAAGGGCAAGTTTATCAATCATCCTCGGATGTTATTTCAATGCTCCAACACTCCTCGCTTGATTTGATTGATGTCATAGGAGAGGATTTGGGGCTTTCTTTCACTCAATGTTTCCCTCAGACAATCCAACATTATCTCTCCTCTCAACATGTGGAGTACATGAAATTTGAAGCTAGGGAGATCTACATCAACAATGAGACACCCCAATTTCAACCAATGATTATGTCAAGTACTCGTTGTCTTACTTTTACCCTTGGGATGAACAATATCACCCACTCTGAGACTCCCTTACAAAGTACGTTGCATGCAATTTTCATTCATGAGCCTCATCGAGTATGTACCTTGTTGTTTCTTTCATTCCAGCAATCATATGATGATAATTGCAAATTTTATGATGGAATTGAGTCATGGTTGGAGGAAGCTTACATATATGCATGTACTGTGAATCATAACGTTGCTAAATTTAACTTGCTGAGTGGATGCTTTTTTGAATCAATTCTTTTTATCCTTCATCTCTCATTACTTCATTCTTTGTAATTGGCCTTCAATCAACATGTGATTGCAGGTTTGGATTTACTTGATTGGCTTTACTGGCACTATGCTTATACCTAACTTCCTTTCATCCAATGTAGGTTAGGTTAGATATAGAATTAGCATAGTCGTCTTACTTCCTTTCTTCCTGCATAGATTAGATATTTGTTTTTATTTTCATTTGAATATCATAGGTTTAGATTTGTTTTGTTTTCTTCAATAAAGACCACCAACTGTCGTTAGTTTAATTTGCAGATAGTGGTGATTTCTTTAGTTTAATTTCTTTTTCATCAAAGTTTTCTTCTTTTAGTGCAATGCTCTTCATTTCGTTTCACTAAAAGTTTGGCTTAAACTTGGTTTTCCTCCATCTTCATGAGGAAACCATGTGCGGGAATTCTTTGAAAGGTTCAATTGCAAAATTCACTTGTCTCAGCAACATTTACCATAACATTGATAGTTGGGCAGCCAGTTACCCCAAAATGTTGAAAGAACATCTTCTCGGAAATGCTTTACAGTTTGGCCAAGATTGAGATTGGATTAAAGAAATCAAGTTTTTTGTTCACTGCCTTACTTAGGATGGTGTCTATTTAGAAGAACCCACTCAAGAATTTGTGGATCTATGATAGAGGATATGCCTGGGACTTCATGGTACACTTATCTTTTTTCCCAGTCTTAAAGTTTGTTTTCAATCATAGGGGAAAGTAATATTATATTTCACATCTAGTATACGCCTCGAGGAACATAATATCAAGTTTTAGTCTCCCTCTCATATTATCTCAAGTGGTATTTGATATCAAGGATATTGATCAATAAAATGGCTCTCAAACACATCTCTTTAGAGAAGAATTGGTAATCATGACAGTTATAGTCATTTGTTGTCCAAAAAAAGAGATATTCCACCAGACAAACCAACATTCATGCTCAAGCCTACCCTGTCGCATGGAAATTGGAATGGGTGATACTCATGGCATGATATCATACACCTAGAAATATTTTTGTTATTGTTTTCAGATTACTGTGGTGAGGATCTTCAGAAATTTTTTCTGAAGATTGATCATAGAAAAACAAGAAGGACAAGATTTGAGGAATATGCACATATTCAGAGAATTTAAATTGATCATGCACAATTGGAACTATGGATAATTGAACATGTCATGCTACAACATCAGTTCCAGGAATGGAAGAAGTGGATATCTCACAAGGCCAAATCAAAGGAATCTAATGGACAACAAAGTGGAATTCTGGCCAACCCTTGCCCCCTAAAGCACAAGGTTGCACAAATGAATTGGAAGCCTTCATAAAACCATGATGAGAGCTGTAATTCTCATCCAACCCTAACACGAAGACCTATTTGAACAAATTATTTCACGTCTTAGATTTCAGATGGATTGATAGTTTCAAGAGGCTGCAAACTTCTAACTGGTCGAAATGCGTGAATATCCTCTAAGTTGTTGGAAACACTCAATATACAATTTATTTATCAGTCAACTGCATTTCTTAATTACATATTGATTATCATCATGCATCTAAAAGGCATGATTTTTCAATTGCATCAAGAAATTGGACTGAATTCATCTCTAACCCCGAATACGTCAACTCTCCTAATTTAACATTTTTCTTCCCATTCTTTCATCATCATCTTTTCCCTTCAAAGAAGTTCACTTATTCAATTATGTTGTCTTATGATATCTGATTATATCTCATGATGTACAAAACACTCACCTCTGTTTCTCTTTTTACCGACAACACTTTTGCACTAGAAGCATGCACGAATCAACTTGTATCTCTTTCCTAGATCATGAGTGAAATTAAGGGTCTCTATTTGAAAATGAATTAGAACTATTTGGGATGTTGTGACAACAATTAAACCATCACTGAGCATAGTGGTTAATCAACGGTCATCCTTGCATATTAGTTGGTGAGAAGATCCTATGTAATGGAGGAACCATACACACACTAAGTATCTTCTCTCATGAAAGGTGAAGTGTCAAATTCTAAAGGCTGGAAACCTAAAGGGATATCTCTATGTAGCCAGGTGTAGAAAATATACAAATAAATCTCAAAAGCTGGCAGTCATCCCCTATCAGGCTAAAAAGGCCATCACTTTCCCTATCCACCGAATGTTAAGCATCCACTAAATAAGCCAAGAAGGAATGGAAAGGAAAGTTTGAACAGACTTGGGGACATGCAGATATCTTCGTCGGGGCTATGGATGCTCGTTGGAAACAGAGAAAGTTTTGTGACATCATGGTGACTCCACCGAGGCTATAGACGTTCATGGTTAGTGGAGCAACACCTGTGAGATATCTATATAAGCACCTGGTGAAAAATATTTATTTATCCCAAACATGTATCAACCCCAAGATAGAGATACCAACCCAGATCGTCGACGTAGTTTAAGGAAATAAACTTCATCAACATTTATCCTCCATCTAAAATAGACGATATATGTTGGCCGATATGCAAGCATAACTGGTGAGCCCACCACGATGGAATCATTCAGGTAACTGTTTCACATTATTTCCAGAATTTTTTGAACTTAAAAGTAAATTTCATGACCCTTTATATTTTTTGTTTATCAGTTAGGAAAGACTAGCAGAGATTCTCGCTTCGTCGAATGTGTCTCCATTTGTTGTGCCCCCACAACATCCTCCCAATTTTCTTGTCTTAGCCTCTATCGAAGACAAGAAATTAGGCCCCCCTCTAATTCTTCCAATCGGAACCCTCACACTCTCTCTCATGCAAATAGCTACACCCAATTTCTCCTCACCCTACCTCGCTTTACCACTTTGGTTACTCCGTAGATCACTTATACCTGACACTCTGCACTTCGGTGAGTCCCCTCTTCATGCATTGATAAATAGTGTTTTGACGCGTGCATATTTTTTGCACCTTTGCATTGACACGCCATTTTTTTTCTCATCAGTGCATTGTCTACCTCCCTTTGAACTTGGCTAATGCGCTATCACGCTTCTTCCAAACCTCACTAAATCACATCTTCATCGTCAGCGAAATTCGCATGATCAATGTCGTCTCACTGATATTGGTCACATTATTATCACGTGCACTCCTTTCACAAGATAACTCACTTCTACTCACGTCGTTGCATCACATAACAGTGATGCTCTCTCCCTTTCACTTCATTACATTGCTTATTGACGAGGTTCACCTCTTCTTCCCGACACGCTACCCGTTGACAAGTTTCCCTATCATGTCGCACATGCATTAGTGGAAGGACGTCGACCCCTCATCAGCGTCAATCACATCAAGGACAATCCGCTTCCTCTCGCCAATGCTGATCATGTTAGCGTAGCTCACTTTCTCCTTGAGGCTTATCATGTCCCCCTCCTAGCTCGGATCCCTTCTTGTTGCATTCATCAGTCAATATCCTTACATTTCCAATGATTAAAATTCCACACCTATCTAGACAGTTGGCCATTAATTTCCTATCTCAACTGATTCACTTCAGATCACAGTCATAATCAAGTTTTAGTGTTCCCAGTGGCTTTCTTCGTGCACATGATACTCGTTGTTTTGTTTTTTGTTTCTTGATGTTACAACTAAATATTCATTGTGGAAGCCTCACCCAACATCATATGTTTAATCAAAACACCTACAGGTCTTGCATTGGTTCTAAAATTCTCTTTGGGAGAAATTCGGTCCTTTCAACTCCTAGACAGTGCTAAGCGCACTAGACGTCAATTGGCATTTTTAGAGGATTTATAACTTTTTTCTATTAATGCATAACCTCAGTCTTAATGGATGGATCAAGAGCCTTTACATCACAACTTACCTAGCAACTGGCGAAATTAAATTTGGATGAAGCAAAAAAGAACGCAGGACTCGAACTTTCACTAAAAAATTTCTTTAGGTGCAATTTTTCGGCATCCGTCAAAGTGATTTTTTCATCCCTGAAACAAGATAATTTTCTGATTCCTACCATTACAATTCCAATGCAACTGTTAGAATCGAAATATGAGGTCTGAAAGTTCCAAAACGAACATCTAGGATTTCCTCCCAGGCAAGCCTTGATAGTCTTAGCCATCATTAGAAATGGATCCACTCAAATGATAGAACAACATGTTCAGTTGTCTTGATAGAAACTTTTCTTTGTGCTCTCTGTGTTGCAAAAAATACACCTCAATCGAGCATCGTGTGAGGAAGTTACGATCTTTTGAACTCAAGCTCTCATTGTCTCTTACCCGTTCGACACTTAGATTTTTTCCAATTTTTGCTTTCCCCAAAAGGAGGAGTTCCCTTCAACTCTCCGGAGCTTCTCGGAGGATTTTTCTTCAAATCTTCCGAGAAAGTTCGGGGAAGTTGTTAAGAAATCCTTCGAGCAAGTTCGGAGAAGTTGTTAAGAAAGTCTTTGAGCAAGTTCAGGGAAGTTGTTAAGAAATTCTCCAAGCAGGTCAGAGGAGTTGTTAAGAAAGTCTCCGAGCAGGTTTGAGGAGTTGTCATCAACTCCTCCAAGCAGGTCTGAGGAGTTTTCATCAACTCCTCCGAGCAGGTCTGAGGAGTTGTCATCAACTCCTGCAAGCAAAAGAGAACTGTCTCTCGTAAATCGACCATAACGTTTGACTCGTGTGTCTGTTTTGCAACTTCCTTATACCGTTGGAAAGGTATTTCATAGCTCTACAAATTTATAGTTATGTTATTTGAGAAATTCCCAACATATGGTACACTATTTCTAGGTTGGAGGATTTTTTATTAACTCCTCTGAGCAGGTCGGAGGAGTTGTCACTAACTCCTCTGAGCAGGTCGGAGGAGTTGTCACTAACTCCTCCGAACACAGGAAAATTGGCTTTTGTAAAATGGTAATAACTTTTGACTCGGGTATCTATTTTATGCGTTCTTCATACCATTGGAAATTTATTTTCGAGATCTACAACTTTGTAGTTATAGGGTTTTATAAATTCCTAACTTATTGCCCTCATTTTGGAATATTAATATCTGGTACCTTGTTGGAAACCCCAGAAAATGTAGCGCATCAAATTATGAGTAGAAGGAGCTGAAATTGAATCTAGGGAAGTTTACATGATATTCCAATCAGTTAATTCCTTATTTATTTTCATTCAAATGATTATTTTTTATAGTTTATTTGGAGTTATTCTCATCTATTGTATGTCGAATGTTTTCAAGTATCGAGCGAAGGAGGATTGCGCTTAATATTATCACGATGAAATCTATAGCTAAAGACGATAAATGAGCAATAATGAAAGATGTGGCAGTGATGGATCAACAAAGAAAGTATCAGGCGAATGTATGAAGCAGGGATCTAGAAACTCCATGACGATCAACTATCAAACTCGGGACGACGAAGATGCCCCTACACCCAAAGCCAATCTTCATGATGTATAAGACACATATGGTTGAAATCCATGTAGACTCACTATCACTAGGAGACAAATTCAAAATGTAACCATTGTCCTTATTGCTCATCATTACAAAGAGGATGAGGACAAATTCTAGAAGATGAAAGGTCACTAAGGGAGACGAAAGGCCAAAGGTCTTATTGAACCTCAATAAATACTAGAATAGAACCCAAAGAAAGCGCTTTTGGCTTTTCAAACATTGTACACCTCTGAACTACTTTGAGATACAGTGTCAACTAAAATTGAGAGTTGTCCTAAGAGTTTTCATGTACTATTGTTGAAACTGTTAATACGGAGAAGCCCTCGGGGCCAACTTTTGACTGAGAGAAGGAATTGTGTGTGTTGTTGTTTTGTTGTGAACTATTTCAAGCATAATATTTGTTGTTCACATGGGTTGTAAGAGTATATTTGTTTATAGACTATTATGATGCAATATATGTCTTCTTGTAGTTTTGTCTTTCTTTATTATATTACATGTCCTGAGCGAATGAGTTGTTAATGTATGTGATATAGTGACTTAGACTATTCTAGTTATATATACATGTGCATGTGTTATCTAACTATATTTCTTCATTTCAGTTATCTGGGTGAAGCTACTGGTAGAGTTAGTTTCATGCCACAACTCATTCAATTGTGGTAATTTTCTCCTAGCTAGGATAGGTTAAATCATGATTAGATTAGGGCTGCATTTAGATATTCTTCATCTACATATTGCGTTGCACAACCACCCATCATTCACCCTCATCAATGGACTAGGCCGCAACCGGTAAAACCAACCAACAATGGTTGTTGGGCCAGAATTCGAATGGGTTCCCTATTCCAAACGATGAGAGGTCTAATTGGGACTTTTTACCGGGGAGAACCCTTTACTTTTGTCAGGCGAATTTGGACCCGTCAATAGGCACCAACCTGCTAAGGTGGTGGCTTATGGATGCTTTAGCAATCGGACTTGTGGCATCAGTGTTTTGAGGGGGTGGTGATGGTAAAAATTCATAACCAGTAAAATCTCTTTGTTTGTAATAAACTTTGTAGCCTTGGCCCCGGTGTACAAAATATAATTGGCATAGATATTGAATTGGGTAAGTTGCATACATGTAATAGATATTTAATTGGGTAAGTTACATACATGTAACAAATCTTGTAGATGAATATAGATTATCAGATGATATAGTCTTACTTCTAGTTCCCTGACCAACCTACCTCATATTTTGTTGTGTCTTTTTTGGGAGTTGTTGGATATGCATATTGATACATACTAGCCAGTCTGCAACTAAAATTTAATGAGGTATGATGATATGTGACTCATGGTGACAAATACTACAACCCAAATTTAATGAGGTATGATAATATGTGACTCATGGTTACAAATACTTCTATGCTCACTGCTCTAAAAAATCATTCATTAGTATTTGTTACATGCCAAATCATTACCTAGACAGTCTCTATTACCCTTGCTAAATGCTAAAAAAAAGCATTCATTAGTAGTGGTTACACGCCAAATCATTACCTAGCTAGTCTTTATTACCCTTTTTAAAATAGGCTCTAAAAAAAGCATTCACTAGTATATGTTACATGCCAAATCATTACCTAGCTAGTCTCTATTACCCTTGCTAAAATAGCTCACATCTATTTTTTCCAATCTACACAGCTTCATAAGCAGTCGTTCCTTCAACTAAGTTAGTTGTGGGCTATTGAATAACTTAGGGATGTAAGTAGGAGTAAAAGGATGTTTAACATCGTGGTACCTAAAAAAAACTTATAAAATCATTAGATATAAACTCACCTCCTCTACTTGTCATGAGAATTTGAATGTTCAAATTGTGTTTGGTTTCTGCAAATTTCTTGAATTTCTTGAACTTGTCTCTCTTGTGTTTGTTCTTGTTCCTGGAATTAAATAAATTAAGCATCGGGTTGTACATAATGCTTCTTCATATCATTGCCAAAGAAGAGGCAAGAACATGATTGATTTTCACCATCACATATTTTTGTTAAGAAGTGAAAGCATAAAATAAACACGATTTTAATAGCAAAGAAAATAAAACCAAGAACAAACCAGACACAACAACAATCACACAATTGACACAATGATTTACATGGAAACCCAATACGGGAAAAACCATGAAGCAATGATAATCGATATTCTTATTATTCAAGGGAGAATTTCAATAGCCAATCACAAGCATGCAACCATCCTCTCCTCTCTTACCACACATCGCACTCCTATGTATTGCTCTCACTACATTGCACATTTCTCTATGGATATGCTCGTATATATAACATCTATCACACAGTTAAACGAATTGATCATAAATAGATCACATAGTTACACGAACTGATCATAAATTGATCACACAGTTACACAACATTTTCACTATAGTGTGCATGTATTCACATGGGAAATTTGTTGGCACTTTTCCAACAATCTCCACCTTGACAACAATTTACCTGATATATCATGCCCAAATTAATTTATCACCTTTTTTGCAAGTCAAGAGAAGCCAAACACCATCACAGCTCCACAAATTATCAAACAATATTGTTACGTGAACATGTCTACATGATTCAATCCAGTATCGACCATTATGCCTCCATCAGTAACATTTATTATAAACTGATGCACTTGTCCCATTTTGATACGTTGGATTGTTAATCAAATGCAAAACGCTTTGACCACCATAGAAAACCTCATCATGTACCTGTCCAAACTTACCCAATAGATCCTTGCATTCTTTGAAGACATAACCTAAGGTAGGTCTCCTCTTGTCCAAATCTCCTGAATCATAACCATAGACTAAATCACTACAACCAGTGTAGGTGATACTTGTACTGTTGTGCTTTTAAGATACTGAAGCACCCATTTCCATGTTCTTTGTCTGGTTTTTCCATGTGTCTACTGACAACACCAACTGCATGTGAGATATTGACCATTTCCCATCGCAATCATCAAATTTCCTACTAGCATATGATAATTGAAACATATGACCCTTTTCTTCTTCATTAGTTAGGACATAAACCTGAAGAAAAACTTACATTGGAAAGCCAAAGGAATTTTATCGGTTTCACATAATTCACACCGAATTTCTTGAGTATCTTCACCACATACTTCTATTGTGATAACCAAGATTTCCCTATCTCCTATCTCTGTTTATTCCCATGCCCAAGATTTGTTTTGTTGTTCCCAGATCCTTCATATCAAACGTCCTAACCAACTGAGCCAACCTATTGATTTCATACATGCTTGTGCTTGCAACAAGAATAACCTTTAACACCAAGATAATAAATATACCATAAAAAAAAATGGTTATGCTCACTTCTTGTCAAATCCGGCTCACCATGAAGGAATCAAACATCTTGTACCATTTCCTAGCATGCTTCAGGCCATATAATGATTCCTAAGTTTGCAAATAAAACTTTTGTTGCGATCCTGAACTAACTGTTCTGGTTGTTCCATATACATTCCCTTATCCAAAAAAATTCCATGTAAAACAGTTTTAACATCTGGATGTATTAACACAACATGAATAGAAACAAGCTTTTAACAACTGGTGAGAAACTTTCATGGAAGTCAATACCTTCCAAATACCCTTCTGCTACTAGTAATGCTTTGAACCTTTCATCTTTTACTATGTTTGATTTTATGAAAGGAGATTCATCAAACACTGCATCTATGTCCATGATGATTCTTTGGGAAGTAGGATCCCAAATTATGCATCTCTTAACATCATCGCCATATCAAAGATCTACATGTTTGATCTGGGTCCTACTTAAAATGCTGATAAAAGACATAAGCATCACAACCGAATAATTTCACATTTGAGTAATTACCAGATGACATGTTCATACCTCTTCTAGAATATTCCAGTCTTTTGCAACCAATGGTGACCAAGTTATCAAATAGCGCAACCACTTCTTCCTACAATTATTGTTGCAACTTGGCATTACTGAACATACCTATTCAATCCTAGCTTCCTTGCAATACTTTCCAAGTTCCATGGATATGAACCTACCTTCATCATATATTCTCAAGCACTTGATTGACCTTCCAACACATCAGTCTTTCTACAGACCCACCTTTCTAACCTAGGCACACTGCTCCACCTCAAACTTTGCATTCGAACAACTTTGACCAAATCTGGCCAAACCAACCTAAGTGAACCTTTTCCGCTCACCTGCAGGGACTTTACATTGGAGTCTCATAGATCCACCTTAAAATGAACATGCCCTTGACCAAATCCGGCCAAGTGGGCCAAGCAATCCTTCACTACTTACCTCCAGGTCTATTTACAATGGAGTTCACCAAGCCTTTTATAGGCTTCATTACATGCAATCCATGGACACAACACCACAGGATACCCAAAAAACATGGACCCGAAAAACCACCTTCTTTGACCTAAAAAATAGATTTAACTCATTAACTCTTTTATCGAGTTAAGGCAAACCCAACATACATGCCCCCCCACATATTCAATCTACCTAAATCTATGTCTAGACTTTTCATAGGTGACCCAATAAACCAGGGGTACGCATACCTACCGTCTTACAGACGTATGTCCATTTACATGCAATCAATAATTTTTACAACTCCAAGGTAAATCCTTTTTTTTTCTTTCACGATGACTCAACCATCACCGC
>SNQJ01S0037020.1:16232-43296 GCA_010110895.2 Picea sitchensis
ACCCATTTTAATTCATAACGATTCTTTATAAAATACATGTCCACTCATTTATATAAAATCCATTCTTTATATATCTTGGTATTAGATATTAAAAAAAAATAAAAAAAAAACTCGTGCATATGATTTTCTATGGGCTTTGGCTAAATGTTCTAAGTTTTTGGGTTTTTTGGCTGGAATCCGGTGATGTAAATTTGGACAAAATCGCTATTTTATGTTGTTTAAATTGTATTTTTGAATGCATAAATGGATTCAGCGTGATGAAAAACCCCTAGAGTACTCGGATTATACAAACTTAGCCACTCAAATCTACAAATCCAACCATTTATCACAGAATTTCGAGAAAAACAAACAGAAAAAATTACCGAAAAACCTTCAAAAAAATAGAACGTTTAGACTACTGCCTTTCCAAAAATTATCTTACCTCGTGTCAAAACTTGCCACGAATTTCATACCTCATGTGCATTACACAACAAACAAACAGCTTTCATATCGCGTAAGTCCATGCATATACTTTGTGCTCTTATCGCGCATGTTGGATGATCTAGGGTATCACCCGAGTTAGGAGAGATTATCGCTCCCCTTTGAACATGTTTACCCACCACATGTTAGAAACTATCGCCCATGTGCAACAGATCCATTTTCTTTCAGCACGTAGCACACATATCGAACTCTTCCTTAAACTCACGTAGATATGGTTTGCTCGACTAACCTGCTATGATATCCAGCGATTGGATTCTCTTCTCTTTCGCCTTCTGATCTTTCAACTCTGTTCTATGATACCATTTGCTAGGCAGCGGAATCATAAACTTAACAAGATTTTAATAGCAAAAAAAATAAAACCAAAAACAAACCAGACACAATGGCAATCACACAATTGACATGATGGGCAATGATAATCGGTATTCTTATTATTCAAGGGAGAATTACAATAGCCAATCACAAGCATACAACCATCCTCTCCTCTCTTACCACACACCACACTCTTTCTCTCTTACCACACAACACACTGCTTTGTATTGATCTCACTACATTATACATTACTTTATAGTTATGCTCGTATATATAACATCTATCATACAATTACATGAATTAATCATAAATAGATCACATAATTATAAAAACTAATCATAAATTGATCACACTGTTACACAAGCTATTCATTGTAATGTGCATGTATGCAAATTTTATTTTTAGCCGAAAACATTGCATGCATCCGCATGGAAAAATAATTGACACTTCTTGAACAAATTTAAGGTTGCATATGGGAAAGCAAACCCTGAGATCTATGAATACCAAGTACATTTCCATGCTTTAATTTAATACAAATTGAAACTTCGATTAAATTTTGTATTTTGTTTTACGATATTTCTTTCTGGGTTACAGAGATCCATATTCTTGTCTTATCTATGATTGCCTAGTAGTCATTTCCATGCTTTAATTTAATGCAAATTGTCTTCTCTATGAATACCAAGTAGTCATTTCCCTACTTTAATTTAATACAAATTGAAACTTTGATTAAATTTTGTATTTTGTTTTACGATATTTCTTTCTGGGTTACCAGAAATCCATATTTGACATCGAATAATAGGAATGCTTCTTTACAGCTTATGGAAAGCTACAAGGCCTATAACCAGAATGGAAAGAACTTGCAGAGCTTGTAACTTGAAAAACAGGCTCGCGGCAGTAGGGTTGGTGGACTGGAGGGGATGCTACTTGTTCAAAAGTTGGTATACTTGAGCATGGCAGAAAAGGTACCCCATATCTGTTATTTATAAGGAATTCAATAAGGCTACTAGAAAAACTTCTGGAAAAATTCAGGGAATTCCATCATAGCGGCATATTTTATGCAAATTGTAGTCATTATTTGTTGCAGAAATTTCATGTCAACTTGTAAATTTATAAATGATAATTCATTGACAGCCTATGGAAAGCCACAAGGCCTATAACTAGGGATGGAAAGTACATATCAAATGTCGATATACCCTTTATTTGCACCGCTAGTTTTTAAAAAACGCAACTCGAATTTGTCGTTGTTGGATATAATTGTCCAGTTTTGGGTAAGCCCAAACCCTTGAGTGTTATTGTATCATAGTTTCCCCTATACCGCCTGCAAAGAAAACCACAAAACACCAATGCAGATAGAACAAACATTTTAACTTTTTATCTATGTCTGTGAGCTTTAAGTCATTGGCGGTTTTGTTAATTTATTTTGAAAACCAAGAAAAGAATTCCATGGAGGCTATTTTACAAAGCATTTGGACTCGAACAACAAAAGATTGAAAACCTAAGCAGAGCTAAATAAGGGCTGGCAACCACATGTCGAATTCTTGTATGAAGTACATATCACTATAAAACTGGATAGCATCTTGAACCTAATAAGAGCTAAAGGCGAGCCAAGATTGAAACAGGTTTCAACAGAGTTCATAAAACTGCAACCACCTGTATAACTATTGCATGAAGTATATATGGATATAAAACTGGATAGCATAATGGGTTTCTTTTGTGTAAATGAAAGGAAAGCAATCATGAGAGGTAGTCTAAATATTTTAAGAAATTATTTTTTTTGCAATATTTTTTGGAGACATTTGTTTGAAATCTGGTGAAAAATTGTTAAATACTTTTGAGAGGACATTTCTCAAGATTAATCAATTTCGATATATTTCTCCTTTGAAAAAGTTCAAAATATATGACAAACTTGAAAACACTTTACCAACATTTCTCCATTCACTGAAATGGAAATAACAAATACTTAAGCAATAATGGAATACTTTGGATGAGAGTGGCCTACTTTCAATCAATAATATGATAATAGGAGGAGATTTAAACATTATTCTCTCTCAGGAAGAGGCTTGGGGTGGTATCCCAGGCATTGGCGTTCATGGGAATCATTACAAAGAGCTCTTCATCAAAAATAATTTGATTGATATCAAGCGGGATAAAGTGGTCCCGCCTTGGAGGAATGGTCGTATTGGGCAGGGAGCAATTGCCAGCAGACTAGATAGATTCCTGGTGGCAGAGGAACTTCTTTCCGAGATTGGACTCTACAGATCCTCGGTAGAGTTTCCCTATATCTCAGATCACGCGCCGATTTTTCTTCAGCTGGATTTCCCCCCTTTCAAATTTAATCACAGATGGCTGCTCGAAAAAGATTTTGTGGTTCTCGTAAAGAAGGTTTGGAACGACCCTTCTTTCCTCTCGGAAGGAAGTAGACAGCACAGGTTCTTTCTTAAACTAAAAGAATTAAAAAATCAAACTAAATCGTGGCACAAGGAACACCAAGCCAGGAAAAAAGCTTTATTAGTCTCACTGAAATCCGATATTTCAGAAACACTAAATTTACTGGTTGCAGATCCAAATAATCTGGCTTTGACATCAACTCTTCGGCTTCTAGAACAGGATCGAAATGGCATTTTGCAAGAAGAAGAGGAGCAATGGCGTTTAAGAAGCAGAGCGCTTTGGATGACCAGTGGGGACAAAAATTCAAAGTACTTCCACAAGATCACTAGTCAAAACAGAATAAAGAAACACATTTGGGAAATTAAAAGAGAAAACGGAGAATTAATCTCTGGGCAGGAAAACATAAAGGAAGAAGCAGTAAACTTCTTCAAAGGGTTCTACAAAGCTGATTTTAAACATTTTACAACTGAGCACTTTAAGCTTATTGATTCTTATCAGCAGATGGTTAGCGCTGAAGAAGCGGCCTCATTATTCGCCCCTGTAAACTTGGCAGAATTAAAAGAAGTGTTGTTACATTTCAAAAAATAAAAGTCCGGGCCCAGACGGCTGGACCTCTGAGTTCTTTATTTTTTTCTTTGTTCTAGTCGGGGAAGACTTCCTTGCAATGGTGGAGGAGACTAGAAGGCTTGGCACTATAGCAGTTGGATTAAACGCTCCTGACTTTAATACTGAAGGCGATTAAACCAACAGCCTTTGAAGATTTCCGCCCAATCTCGCTCTGCAACCTGTGTTACAAGATAATTTCTAAGATAATTGCAAATCGATTAAAACCCTATCTATCGAGATCTATCTCTATCGAGCAAATGGGTTTTTAACAAAACAGGCACGTTCAAGACGCCATAGGCACGGCCCATGAAAGCCTTCACAGTATAAAAAAGAAAAGATTAAAAGCCTTTATTCTAAAACTGGACTTAAGAAAAGCCTTTGACACTATTGACTGGGACCATTTGAGATTGATTTTGCTAAAAATTGGTGTGGGTCTTCAAATGACAAACTGGATTAGGTCTTGTGTTACTTCCCCTTCCTTTGCTGTGTTAATCAATGGGGAAGCTGCAGAGTTTTTCAGGAGTGGTAGGGGAATCAAGCAAGGCTGCCCTCTTTCGCTCTTACTTTTCATATTAGTTATGGAAGGTTTCAGTTTGTCTCTGAAAAATCGCCTGAGGCAGGCTCCATTCGGGTATAAAAGTCTCAAGATGGATAAAATTTCTTCATATCTTATTTGTTGACGATGTAGTCATTATGTCAAAAGCAAGCGTAATCGAGTGGAAGGAGATCCTAAGTCTTATAAACAACTTTTGTTTTGCTTCCGGTCTTTCTGTCAACCCAACAAAGACTACTATTCACTTTGAAGGACTCTCGGAGGCAAATCTGCTTCCTTTCAAATCCTTCCTCCCCTTTAATTTATGTGCTCTTTCAAGTGGATTTAAGTATTTGGGCTATTTTCTCAAGACAGGGCCTCATAGAGCCTCAGATTGGGATTGGCTTGTGTCTAAATTTTCAAATAAGATTGGAAAGTGGTCTCACCGGTGGTTATCGTTGGGGTAGATATATTCTGATCAAGGCTGTGCTAGAAAGCCTGGCAGTTTATTGGATGTCCTTGGAAGCACTGCCAAAGAGTGTTTTATTAAAGATTAGGAGATCGATGTTCAATTTTCTTTGGAATGGCCAGTCAAAGACACACCATTACCACCTTTGCAGCTGGGAAGCTCTTTCCAGGCCAAAAAAAAGTGGAGGTTGGGGCTTTCGAAACCTGTTCCATTTTAATAAAGCCTTAAACACTAATACTCTATGGAGAGTTCTCAATCAAGATAGTCTCTGGCATCTGGTCTTATTGGATAAGTACCTTCAGAACAGTTATGTTATCACTTGGTTAAGAAGGCAGTCTTTCAGCATCAAATCGGCCTCTAAAGTCTGGTCAAGTCTTCTTCGTACTGTTCCCATCATTCTTTACTGGATAAGCTGGCGTCCGGGTGCAGGGCTTCATATTATCGTGGGGAGAGATCAGATCTTGAATCTAGGCGAGCACGTCTTCTTTCACCCCGCAACTATTGATCTTTTAAATCAACGTTCAGTTACGGTTCTGGCTCATGTGAAGTCGGGTAGAGACCCGATCACCCTGGCGGATACTTGGAAAAACAACGCCGATTTTGGATTTACTGGTTTCCATGAGACTGAATGGACAAATTTCATCTCGGTTTTAAAGTCTGCAGGGATTTATCTCAACTCTCAATCAGAAGACTCTTTGATCTTGACGGGAGGAGACGCGTTTGCATTCATCACTGTAAAAAATGTCTATGCGGCCATCGTCTCAACTCAGGCTTGACAGAATTTAAGAGAGCAGAGATGCACAGTAATAACACACAAATAATGAATTGTATTATTCTATTGTTACACACATACATAGCTACATATATAGCTGGATTCAGATCCAACTAACTCCACTCTTGGAGGGATAGGTTGAGAGAATATCTCAACATCCTCCTACAAATCTTCAAACCAATCTCCAACTCAACATAATCATTAATTCCTAACACCCTCCCCTTAATGAATTACATTACAAATAAACCACATATTACAATTTTCAAATTACAACATATATCTAGCTTTACATAAACAAAACAAAACAACTAATTTCACACAAATATGAAAAATATATCTGCAGCTCTACTCAATGCAACAACCAACGATGACTCCCGAGTTGAGTCTCTTCCGCTGTCAAAACTTTCCTTCCATATATTAACCAGATGCAACAAAGGAGAATTTGGGCACATGATAATATGGTAGGAATGGCAGTAAAAATTGGCCACAAATTTGGATTTTGAAGAAATTAGAACACCAACAAGATCACACACAACAACAGATCTTCCATGCCTTTGAATTGTAGACGGTATTCAACTCGTCCACTTCTTCCACGATTTCCTCTGCACATTCTTGATGAGATTTTTATTACAACGGCTCCTTTTGGTGATCTCCAAGTGGTAATCAACAACAGCGATCACCTGGGTCTCGACAAATCTGGTTTGGCCGGGACTGACTCCCTCTTAAGGAAACAAACGTAGGTAAAATTCTGAGTCTCCGCCTATGACTCTTCCTCTGCATGAGTGTTGACAGCAGCAGCTTTTCCTCACATTTGTCGGATCTTGAACGTGGTTATGGGCCACCATGCAAAAACTTCTCGTGGGCGGACTTCTCTCAATTGGTGCGGTCTCTTCTCGCTGCTGACAACAATATCACAAAGCACACAACATACGCTCACTTCCCAGCAACGAACAACACACAGAAAACTCACTCACCTATGCTCACCTATGTACAGAAAATCAGCAACTCAGCTCTCACATCTTCCTAGGCACTCGGTGAGGGATTAAGCCCAATTAGGCTCTGATACCATGACAGAATTTAAGAGAGCAGAGATGCACAGTAATAACACACAAATAATGAATTGTATTATTCCATTGTTACACACATACATAGCTACATATATAGCTGGATTTTACACACATACATAGCTACATATATAGCTGGATTCAGATCCAACTAACTCCACTCTTGGAGGGATAGGTTGAGAGAATATCTCAACATCCTCCTACAAATCTTCAAACCAATCTCCAACTCAACATAATCATTAATTCTAACCAGGCTTTTCAAGACTATCAAGGATGGCGCGTTCAAATCTGGAAATGGAAGATTCCATTAAAAGTAATTTTATTTTTCCTTTTGGCTGAGCAGAACAGGATCTTAACTTGGGAAAATCTTCAAGCGAAAGGATGGAATGGTCCAAGCCTTTGCCCCCTTTGTAAGCAAAATTCTGACGGAGTCTCCCATTTATTCATTGACTGCACTTACACAAAGACAGTCTGCTCGAACCTCGAATACCTCACAAAACTGAAATTGAATTGGAGAGGCCGGTCCCTGACTGATTGCATGAATTCCTGGACAGAGAGTAAACTATTATCAAAAAGAATTCCGGTTTTGTTGTGCTGGTATGTCTGGAATCAATGCAACCTTTCTGTCTTTGAAGATAAAAAGCCCTCGGCTTGGGCAACTGCTTACAAAGTGCTAGGAGATTTAAAGAGAAATATTTCAGTCATTAAACCACTAAAACTAAGACAAAGCCCAATCTGGAAGCTTAGTGGTTTTTCTTTAGCCTTTTTTGATGGAGAGTCGATCGATGGTGGATCAATTTGTAACCATTAATCTTTTCAACTCGCAGGTTTTCAAATGGTATTTCAACGGGGCAGCTGGAACAAATACAAAAGTGGAATTACAAGGTGTTTGGGCTACCTTTATTTTGGCAAGAATTTTGTATATTCATTATATTCAGGTCCTGGACAACTCCAAAGTAATAATTGACTGGATCAACCTTAAAAAGAATTTGAGTATTATGAATATTGAAGATTGGAAACAAAGAATTAGAGATCTCATCGACATTTTCATCAGCACATTTACAAGGAGTCAAATGAGGAAGCAAATCATTTGTCAAAACTAACCCTTACGAAGACAAAAGGAAGACTAACTTACTTTTCATGGAAAGGATCAACTTCTGGACAACTCCATCATGTTGATTTCTTCTAACTTATAACTTCCTTTCTTGCTTTCTCAGCCTTGTTCTCAGTTAGTTCTTGGGATTTTCCCTTTCATTGATTTTGCAGCTAGCTTTCTTTCTCTATTCTACTGCCAGAGCTGATCTCCTCTGCAGTTTTCGCCTGAATTTCTGTATTACTTCTCGGGGCCCTTTATGTTAAGAAAAGTGCCCAGGAGTTTCTTTTTCTGATAGCTTGCAGTCTTTTCAGTCCATGATTTGGGACTGGTCTATTAAAGTGGCCCTTTGTTTCAGGTCATTGTAATTGTGTTAGGCTTGCTGGTTGGTTTGGTTTTCTTTTGAGTGAGCTGTCTTCGATCAAGTTACTTAGGCGATGTAATTAAAATTATTTTAATATAATTTTGGGTGAATTTTTTATTAAAAATAATAATAATAATAATGGATGAATCTTAAGTTTAATTAGTTTTGCCTATATAGTTTGCAAGATTTTAGCAGTGATTGCATACTGGATTTTAATGCAAAATACTCGAGTCAACTATTAAGATAAATGGAAATTTGAATTGGCACTTTATTCAAAGTTGCATATGCCGTGATTTGTGTTTATTAACAAATCGCCTTTATGAGAGATTTTAAAAGTTGAAACCTTTTTGGAAGTGGTTTTTCCTTAGCTTTAGTTCTTTTAAACTATCCTAAGCAGGCTTCAAATAACCAAATGGCCAACCTCCCTCGTTGGATCCACCGATTAGGTAACAAAACCTTTGAATCATCATGAAAAAATTACCTTTCCTTACTAGTACGTTATAATTTTCCTAACAAGTAGGTGTATCATTGAATCTAAACATCGTTGTTTGAAGACTTTTTGTATTTTGAAAAAGAAATGAGCAAGGTAGGATTTTCAAAACAAAATAACCTGTTAAATTTGACGGTTTTGACAACTTCATTATTAGTGTTCATAATTTTAATAAAAAATGTTGACGGTTAATTAAGAATTTTTTATTGTCTTTGACAAGCAAGTCGCCCCATGATAAGTAATTTTCTCATCAAATTCCATCCCTATAAGTGAGTATTGAACTCTTGTATTTTGAAATAGAAGTGAGTGTTGAGCTCTCTTAGCTTTGAATGTAGAGTATCCATGTTTGAAGGATTTGCAAAAGAAAATAAACCCAACCCAATGAAACTATCAACACTCAATGACCCCATATACTTTGAAATAGTTTACCCGACCTCCGAGCCAAAGGGAATTTGCTAGCTAAGAAAACGAATGTCATCTTAAAAAAAAAAAAAAAAAAAGCTTTATCACTTTATTCACTAAAAGTAAGTCTAAAGGAAAATCAAACTTGCAGCATTCGAAACTTTAAGGCCTCGAAATGGAAATGAGGAGAATTATCTTTGAGCTCTGAGCATAGAGTACTCATGCCATAATGAATAGGAATTTCCAAACATTAAGTTTTCATTTACCTGCAATTCATTTCAAGAATTCTTGACCAAATTGTAAATAGTAAAATGACTTTGTGTAGGAATCTTAATGACAAAGTTTGAAATCTCAGAGAATAGTCAAATATTGAGTCATTGTTGTAGTTGATTCTAGCATATTCTCTCTCATGACAAATATACCTTAAAAAGGGTATATACAAGCATCCATGTGGATCTTCTTCATTTTGTTTACCATGTATCGCTATCTCATGACAAATATACTTGAAAAGGGTATGGACAAGGCACACAAAATCGAGAGCAAACATCCATGTGGATCTTCTTCATTTTGTCTATCATGTATAGTTACTTGTAACATACAAGAACTACTAGTACTGATGAGTGTCTTCACCCTGAGCGCAACAAAGAATTCAACTAGAATACCAATCCTGCCAATTCTCCTATCTTTGTAATTAGAAATGCTTAATTATTACATTCACGGTTATCATTATCATAAATTAAAGTTGTGTAGACATATTTCATAATTTATCTATTATGTCTCTTAGTAGTGAACAATATCACAGGGAATCGATAGTAGTGAGAAATATCATAGGCAATTAGTATGACATTTAAGGAATATAGATAGCCCAAATAATGGAGAGTAGTTACAGAGATATACTACTCTAGTATCGGTAGCTATGGTAGAAACCATAAACATCAAGAAAAATGTGATAAGAATTTATAAAATGAAGGACTCCATGTTTGATGGATTGCGGCCATGTGTGACACTTCTCCAAATATCAAACAAAGGATAAATCCAGCAGAAACTGATACAAAAGCTTGAGTTCCTATGTAGATTGGAACTTGCATTTCATTCAAGGCTTTTTGTCGATATTCCGAGAACAAAACCTAGAGAATAGAATGGGAGAAATATATAGCATCATATACAACCAACCTTCTTTTGTCGTCTGATCAATTCCCTGCACCCACCATAGAAGAACATTCTGCAAACACATTTCAGGATCTAAAGGACCTGTATCGATGACATTTGTAGATTGTTGTAGCAACAACGGTTGTACATTGTTGAAAGCATAGACCAATTGTTTTTCATATATTTCCTTTGTTATTAAAATTTGACCTTGCATGCAAACAACATTGTATTCACTTTTCATAGTTTATTAGATATTTTGTAATCATTAGTTTATTAGATATTAAATGTTAAATGTGGAGGGTTAGTAACCTAACTTGAATGGCTAAGGAATTAAAAAACCTATATAACATAGAATTATTCATACTAATTTTGGCATGGAGACAATCAACATCAACTTGCCATGTTAATCTATAGTTGTGCTCTGAAGTGGAACACTAATAAGATATAATTCAATTGCAAGATATGTTAATCAACAATATATAACAACTATAGTTGTGCTCTGAAGTGGAACACTACTAAGAGATAATTCAATTGCAAGATAATCATTTTAATTAAGTTATCCTGCTTAATAAAAAAGAAACTAATAGAAATTTTCACTCATATATACATATTTGGATGGATGTCAATAAGTTGATAAAGAAAATTTTATTAGTGTGATAATGAGAATTAGACACAAAGATGTCACCTAATTGACTCACAACTTAGCCTAGTTGGTTATTAATATCTACATTTGCCATACTCTTAGTTTCATAAACCTTGGGAGCCACATTACCTTTATTTCCTTTTTTTCCCAACTTGAATCCACTTTTCACCTTTAATAGACATTGAATCTTTTTTAGTCTACGGGGATAGGTTGGAAGTAAAGGGGGCATTTGAGGAATCTAGGTATACATACCTAGGACAACATAATAAAATATTTAATCATATGGCCAGGGCCATGGCAATACAAGCAGGGATTCAAAAGCTTGTTGTACCTAACATGATAACAGATGTGGATTCAAAAGCTTGATGTACCTAAAAGGATGACAAATGACCTTAGGGTTGACCTTAATATAAAATTTCTAAAATAGGACTTGGGACATGTTAAATTTAATGTGGAGATGTATTCTAGGGTGAGATTTAAAAAAGTTGGGGCTCATGACAAATGAATTGTAAAAAGGCATCCAAAATGCACTTAAGAAAATCTCAGCTAGTGAATCGAGAGGCTAGAGAATTCAAGACAAATAAAGGCAATGAAGATGAGCATATGAGCAGAAGGAATTAAAACAAAAAATTTCCTTTGTTGGGGCTTTGAAATTATTTATCAAAAAACCTAATATCACCTTGAAAGTATTCTCTATTACAACACACACTGGTAATAGCAAAGGTGTCATCGAAAGTTCCTCACAAATTTATTTGAAGGTCTTCTACAAGCTAGTATCAACATTCCCATTGATGAAATTATTTTTGATAATTCCTATTGATGAATATGTTATTGTTTATGATGGTTAAGGCATCAAACTATGCCAGGTTACTTTGCAGGGAGAGTTTCCCCATAATATTTTAGCAAGGCCTAGGTTAAAATGACTTAGAAACCTTATGGATGGATATGCATGACCACTCGAAACCTCACAAAGGGATTTTTATAGTCTTCATTTAAGGAGGAAAATAACTCTTCTAGGGTTTTGGTATTCATGGCGATTTCATGGCTCAAAGATAGTAATCTTATGGTGTGTGAGATAATTATACTATCCTAGTAGAATTGAATGTAGTCTAGCTAGCTTGATAATCCAATGACCATTTTCCCATAAGGTGAGGCATGTTGGCCTCCCCTAACCTATCCCTCATTTTTCACAATGGTGTCTCTCAACCTACAATTATCATGGCACCCAAGGAGCCTCAAAAGTTTATTATGAATGTATACCATGAGGTAATGATGATCATCTCCTTGAACCTAATATTAAAACTTCTAATTCCGAGTATGGTGATTTATGTGATTTGTTTTGGATGGGTTCCATTTTGGGGAATTTATGGATTGGGTCTCCCTCGAAGCAATTATCAGGAGCTATATTTATGAGTCCTGGGAGCCTTATGGATGGAAATGTGTCCACATACAATCTAACCAAGGGTTTTTTCTAGTTCTAGTTCAATATCGTCGCCCGTGTATAATAAATTTAAAGGCACAACCCATGGGTATATAAGAACACTCTAGTTGTTTTAAACTAGTGGTATCCTAACTTTTTATCCAACTGTGAATCCTAGTAAGCCTACCCAATATATATAGACTTCCCTAGCATCTTTGTTGACCAATGACAAGGGAAACACCCCATGTAGTATTGCGACCACTCGATATCATGAGATTAGGAGTTCCTAATGAGGTACCCTCCATCGTGGTTGAAAGGGTCAATGAAACTAAGGACGAAAGATCCAGGTGTGTGTCACACTATTTCATTTCCTTGGGCGGTCTGACGAATGTCCTAACCAAGACTAACCGAAACTTATGGGATGATAGGGTGTGGAAATTGTCAAGTTCAAAAATATAACATGTGCCCCATTCAGTCATTTCTAGATCTTGGACGTGGGGTTTTGTATTTGTTATGTCTTAAATTAAAGAAAAGAAGTGGCCAAGTTCGTTCCTCATGGAGTACCGTATCTTCTTCTTTCGTGGAATAGTTTGAATTTCAAAAGCAACAAATTCTTCTAAGAGGTCCCAAACATAGTTATGGTATCTCGATAGTTTCTTATAATGACAACCTTATCAGCTTCAAACTTGCTTGATTACAAGCTCAAAGTCTCCCATAGTTGATAAGAATTCAAACCCTTTCTTGATTTTGAGTTGTAATTCATGTATTAGGGATTCATACTCTACTAGTCAACCATCTAGTGAATTTTTTCCCCTCTAGGAGAAGTCATCTACAAAGAGCCCAATTTTTTTATTCCTAGGGAACAATGCCACATTTGTGTGATATTCAACCTTCTAGGGACCTTAAGAAATTCATTTATGTTCAGTTTGGTAGTCATTTCCTTCACTTGCTAGTCCAATACATTAACCTAACTAATATTTCTTTAAATGACAAATCCCTAACCATCGAATTCAGGATTGTCCACTCTTGGCCTAGGTAAACATTGAATTGACTTCATCCACTCAATTCATCCCTGTTTCTCAAGCTTCTCATGCTCCCAAAGTGGGAAATGGGACTTAGAAGGAATTAATGTGGAAGGGGAAAGGGGCCAATGTAGTCAAAATCCATCCTATGAAAGCCACAACCACTAAGTCATCCAATGTTAAGGCCTCTTATGTGGTCATACCTAATCCCTAAGTTGCTTTGGTGGCTTCTAAGGCCACTTCATAGAGCCGTCAACTAAGAGGGGATAGTTATCATGCTTGCTCACCTCCTCTTCTCTTACAATCTAAGGTACTTAAGGCATACACAAGATTGATAATGATTCCAAATATCCTAAGAAAACCACCCTGGGACACTTCTTTCCTTGTATCCCCATGGGGAACAATGCATTTGACACCTTGAGCAACCTTGAGATAATGAGGCAGAAATACTAGACATCAATTACTAATCAAAGTGACCTCATGGAATGTTAGGTGCCTCAATGAACTTGATAGAAAGAACATTGTCTTCCAACTATTGACCTTGTTGGATGAAATAGACATTCTCTATTTGTGTGAATTCAAAATCATGGGTCTCATGCTTTGTACTACCTTGTCAATGATTTGGTTGGGAGGTCATGTTTTTAATTTCGGGCATTCTTAAGGAAAAGGGGGCATCATTAACCTTTTGTCTCCCTAGTTGGATAATAGTAAAATGTGGGGTGGGGTATGAACCTCACCAATCATCTTGTATGGATTATTCTCGGTTTAGATGACAAGCTTCTATGTTTGGTCAATATATACACCACCAATGATGTTGAAGAGCATGTGGCATTTTGGTGTTGGATAGATGATGACCTCCCCGGTGGTCATTGGCTTATCTATGGTGAATTTAACATGGTGGAATCTCAAGAAGACAAAAAGGGGGCTCTTCCTATGCACCTCCCAACTAGAGAGAGAGAAACTTTGCTTGCCCTAAAGGCTCGCTAATTTTTTGACCCTAATTGTAAGAGGCAGAAGGACTCATTGGAGTTGTGATTCACTTGGACCATATTTTGCAAGGACATTGAATGGATATACTAGCATCTAGATAGGGATATTATTTTTAATAATACCTCATTCTTCTTTGATTTAATTAGAGGAAATCATGTCCATGTGGAGGGAACTTCTACTCTTTTAAGCCACCAACCCATCTACTTCTCCATATCCTTGGGATTCGAGCAAACAAACATGGATAGAACCCATGACATTCTTAATCCCTCCTTAAAATGCATGGTCTTGTAGGTTACATTCATATTGAATGGAATTTAATCCCCTAACCACATGGGGATTCTGGATGGTTCACTTGGTGGGAGGATGCCATCTCCAAGACAATAGTCTTTCTGTAGGGATATGGCCAACAAATTAATAAAATCCATCATGATTGTAACTATTCTATGCCCATGTAGATAGCTTAAGGGGCTCATGGAAGGGTTGTAATGGATCCCTTATGATGATGACAAGAAAGAACTAGTGGTAAGCTACACAATCTGTTATGGGTGGAAGATGCCCATCGAGCAAGAGGGGAACAATTGTGTGTGTAGTTACAATAGCTCAAGTTGGGAGATAATCCCACCAAAGCCTTTTTTCAAAGCCCTAGATACCAAAGAAGTCGAGGAATATGTAGCTACCCTCAAAACCTCCCTATGTTGAACGATGAAGAAGAAGATATTGAGCATGAATTCATTTAACACCATCAAATGGTTTTCTAGTCCTAGAGGCTCTTCTCAAAGTGACTGAAGGCCACCCAAAATGTATCGATGTGGTGACCTATAATATTTTGAACACCAACAAGCTTGTGACATGGCCCTAACCTTGGATGAGCTAGTGTGATCCTTCATGATATCATAGATGAGAAATACCTTAGGGTTGATGGTTTTTCTTGTGAATTCTATAAGGCTACCCAGGATTTCATTGGCCTTGATCTTCTTTGTGTCTATAAGGAAGACCTAAGCTAGCACTCCTTAGGGAGGAAAATTGATTTATCCTAAAGTCTAAGATCATCACTAATTGGATGCCTATTTCTCAACTCAAGAATTCCTACAAAATCATGGCACAAGCCCTTGGGTTACGACTTATTCTTCCTAAGATTATCTACCCTAAGAAAACAAGGTTCATCTGGGGGAAATATATTCTTGATAATTCCATTGCATTTTGGGAGGGTAAGGAATGGGATTGCTCTTCTAGCTTTGAGGTGTTGTTCATCAAAATGGACTTTGAAAAGGCCTATGACCATTGAGTGTCCCTTCATTCTAGCCATGCTAAAGTCCTTTGGTTTTGGTCTAACATTTATCAACAATGTAAGAACCTTCTTTTCTAGTGCCTCAACTTGTATTTCTATCAATAGTTGCAAGGACTCCAAGGACATTATGATATTTAGATCCATTTGGCAAGGCTATTTGTTAGATCTAATACTCTTTGTTATGGTAGTTAAAGCTCTAGTTTATTTGTTGAACTATAAGGCGGCATTGGGTCACATTTTATGTTTTTCCTTTCTCGGGCCTGAAGGGGGCCAACTTGTTAATGGTCATTTCATGGATGACTCTTTCTTGACTATTAATGAGGACCAAGAGTCTCGAAAAAATACTATGGATTACCTTGATGTGTTTTGTGTTGTTGCTAGCTAGACAATATTCAATGGGCCAAAAATCAATGTTATCAATGGACTAAATGGCCTAGGCCAGATTGGATTGATTCCCTAAATTGGACCTGACTCCATTTGGCCCAAATTTTTAAGTTTCTTGGCACCATCTTTGTCTTTTATGCCTCCACTAGAGAGCTATGGGAGGTGGTGGTGTATAGGGTTGAAAAAAATTACAAATGGGTCACTAAATGTTAGCAACTAAATTTAGATCTATACTAAGGTGCTGGTGTCCACACATGTCTATTTTCTTATTGTTGGGTCCCCTCCAAATTTTCCTATGACTAGTTAGAGAAATCTCTTCACAATTTTCTATGGGTTAAGATTGAGAAGTGGCCTAGTTTTCATCGAACAAATTGGTCTTTGTGATGTACCTCTAAGGGGATGGGCGATGTGGGAATTATTGAAACCAAAACATAGGCTCAGGCTCTTTGCACCAAGTGGGTGACTTGAGTAGCGGATGGCCAAGAGGTTTGCAAAATCTTGCTCAAACATCATATTCAACAAGGATCACTTCTAGTTAAAGACTCTTGGCAAGGCCTCTCCTTCCAAACCATTATTCTAACCCTCTCTAAGGTAAAGGTTTCTCTAAGCACTTTCATGTTTCAAAGTATTTGGAAGAACTGAGAGGTCATTAATATTTTCTTAATATGGAAAGACTCGTCCCTTATATCTGGGCTTTCTTTCAACAACCATGGTCTAAGGTAATCACCACTGGTGCTCTTCGATGGGAAACCCTTGGCTGAGTTTTTATTATTTTTGGTTATAAACCTTGTTAGGAGGGGCATTTAGTTTGCTAACAATTTGCTTAAGAACTCTTACCAGGATTGAACCCCATGGCCTAAGCTAAAGCAACAATTCAAAAAGACCAACACTAGTTGAATTATTGTGACCTATATTCAAGAGCTCGTCCTAGACCACTTGTAGTTGAAGCTTAGCCTCCTATCCTCTCATGCTTCATGATGTGAGTGGAAATGGAGGAAGGCCATTTCCTTTGTGAGATACAAGTCGACCATGGGGTATAAGAGGTTGTGTTCCAAGCCCTACATTTCCCACTAGTTGAATAAAATCTGGCACATGAAGTCACAACAAAAAATGTGGTTATTTAATCTTCAATGCATTTAGAAGCTTATATTAGAGCTCAAAAAGGTATTCTTCACTTAGATCTTAATAATTAGGGGGCTCCCTATTGAAAAAAAAGTTTGACTTACCTAGGGGTTCATAATCTTCACTACCTACATTGTGGTTGAACTAAAAATTTGAATTATCTTTTCTAGTTGTGTGCATATGATAAAGTAATTTATACCTAGGTTAACTTTGTATGTCAAAAATTATTGTTGACCTCCCTCTCTTAGCATGTTACCTTATATGATTTGAAGCCTTCATTGATATTAGAGAAGCGAACAACAATCATTTTCAATCCATGCATATTTGACAATTCGATCAATGTGATGCTTTCATAGCCAATAAAGTTTGTCGTAGTTTAAATGTTCTACATTTTGGCCCTTTTTCCGAGGATATTTTCGGTTTAATTTTGCCCAAAATCCGACGAGAAATTGTTGGATCTACATATTTGAGTGGCTAAGTCTATATAATCTAAGTGCCCCAAGGGTTTTTTAGCATGCCGAATCCATTTATACATTCAGAACTGCAATTTAAACAACAAAAAATTGTGATTTTGTCCAAATTTATGTGGCCATATTCCAATGAAAAGGGACAAAATGTAGAACGTTTAGACTACACCATAAAGTTCTTCTCATGCATAGAAGAGATCGTTAATATTCCTACGCTAGGTCACAAGAAGACAGAAAATCATAGAAATAATTAATGAATATTTATGTAATAGAGTGGCTGCAGAAACTAAGTGGAATTAACGAACTATTTTCATTTATTGTGAAATTTAGTTCAGATCTTAAACTAAGACTAAGACTAAGTTTAGGGCTTTATTTTTTTTAAGCTTTTGAGTATTTTTTTAGTATTTTGGGCATATTTGTAGGTTTCTCTAATATAATTCACTTCTCCATTGGTGTTGGGTAGAAGTTGTATGTTTTATCATTAATGTTAGTAATGTTTGAAAGTGTTCATTAGTTTTTAAAAGGTCAACTATATGCGAAGAAGTTGGGGACCATTTGAAATGCGAGAGGCCTTTAGGGTTAAACTTTGTATGGGGAAAATATATGTCAAAATATATGGAGTAGCATGATTTATATCAAGGGATTAGAGTGCATCGTAAAAGGTTTATTTAAATGGTTCTACTTTTTTAACAAGTGTAGCAAAGTTGCTTATACCTACATCCTAGAAACTAGAAATGTTTAATGTAAATATACACAATGCTCGCTGCATATGGTTCAACATTGATGCAGAAGCATCATAAAATTGCATCTTATTTCACTAATTTTGCAATAGTCTAGAGGTTTCTGGTTTCTTTATGTAGGGAAGAACCTATTTTCCTTGGATACTATGTAATGTAATAAGATTTGACTGTTTTAGTATATGGTTGAGAAGTTAGAATGATTTCATGGACAAAATTCAAATTTGTTTGTATTTTTCTAAATTTGGAGGATATGATAATCATTTCCTAATTGTTTTGTATAAATAAATTGTTGTAAAAAAATGCAGAACATGAGAGAGCATGGATAGACTGATAGGGAGAAAAGTGTATGCACAGTATGAAATTGTATCAAAAGGAGATCCAGAGTTTATTAATGAAATTATGAAGTTTATGGATCCAATTTTTGTGTAATATTATCCTTTGTTAGATCAATTTCCACTAACTCCTTGTTTGAGTGGTGTAGATTGTTAATGAGCATGAATCTTTGTAAAATCTAAAAATCTTTGTACTTTCTCCAGAGTTGGATTGAGTGATTGACTAAATTTTTTTTATCGGAGATCACGTAGTTGAAGTGATTGAATATTCCATGTTGCATACGTAGAATCTAGATTTCCAAGCGAGGAGAGAGAAGGTTGAAGATCCAGATATTCGATATATGGAATCTGGCTTTCATTTAAAACCCTCTTTTTAAGAAATCCTAGATTTCTAATAGTCTGGGATTTACACATTTGTGCATCATAGTTCCATCGATATCTGGAAGGTTGAAGCTATGGTTTAGGTCCCACAAGCACATCAAAAATTTCCCAAAGTCAAGATTCCATCTAAATGTGGGTTCCATCACATCCGAGAATATGGATTTTAGAAACTGAAAAATGAAAAGGTTTTTCGAATTCAAATAAATTAGAGATCTGTAAACCAAACACTTTTCTCCTATTTTAATAGTATATGATCCAAGTGATGTTAATTTGTAATATTACTAAAAATAGTAGAGAGATTTGTTACCGAAAAAGTGGCAAGAACAAACTTAAATCATACTTAATCCTCTATAATATTTGATTATATTGAAAATCTGTGGTATATTTTCTTGTGAGAAGTAGTGTAGAACATATTTGATTCTCGCATGAACAACCACAACCAAAATTTCCATCTACCCAACACTTTATCATTTGTTATTATCTCCATATAGCGTGAGTCTTTAGGAACTACATAAAAACTTGAGGCCAAGTTTTGTTCCAAGGAGGGAAGTATGCAATGCCCCTCCTTGCCTGACTCTGTCTTGAGAAGGATTAAGAGGTCAATTTGAGGATTGACTGAAGAGTTTAGTGACCATGTTTTTTATTATGTTATACGTATATGACTTGTGAAATGTACTTGATTGATTGGATGGTAATTGAATATTGAGTTGATTAGTAAGTACATTATGATAGATACATGTGTGGATCATGAAACAAATACTTGAATTGTGATCAAGTGTGAATTGTGTCAGGTGGACAGGAACTATAGGACTATTGGGTAGAGTAAATTGAAGGAAGAGGAAGGCCATGGAAGCCAAATTAAATATTGAGAAATCTTAATGAAATCAATTTGAATTTCATTCATTTTGTATTTCTTATATTTGTGATGTGATTTCATTGATTTAGGTGATGTAGGACACTAGACACTGGTGGATATGGAGGTTTGGGAGTACTCATGGTGGGAGTCAAATAGTGAATATCCATGGAGGGTAACTGGTAATATTGAGAAATCAATTATTATGAAGCTTACATGATATATGTGTGGTTGTTGCATGTGCAGGATATAGGGAAAGCCTTGCCAACTTGCCAACAGATGGGTGTGGGCAATAACTAGTAAATCTTTAAGGCATTGTCTAATTGTTCTAGGAAATGGTTTTTTTCGCTGGAATCTGGCGACATAAATCTGCACGAAATCATTATTTTTTGTTGTTTAAAATCCATTTCTAAATGCAAAAATGGATTCAGCATGCTGAAAAACCCCTATGGAACCCGAATTATATCGAAATAATCACTCAAATATGCAGATCTAATAATTTCTCTCCGGATTTTGGGCTAAAGTCCCCCCTAAAATATCACCGAAAAAGAGTCATTTCTTAGACCATTTAGAATACGACAAATCTTTAATTGTAGAATATATGGTCTTATGATTCCTGCGTGCAATAAGGTGGGATGAGCTTACTCCCCAACACTTAATTCTTCAGATGCCAAGTTAAGCAAAGGTAAAAGTTAGAGACCCATTGATGAATTAATTATTTACCCACTTTTAGGGGCTATTAAATATATTATTATTTTATTAATAAAAAAATAAAATAATTAGTAAGAAAAAAATGATTATTAAAAAAAAACAAGGGAATGAGACATATGGGGAAGAGTGATGAATAATAGGGATTCAATTATAAAAATAAAAGGGGAAAATGGGTAATTTTGCATGAGGGGGTGAGGTGGCTAGAATCAATGGGTCTATAAATAAATAGAGAGATCCTTAGTTTTGGGGGGACTTGGAGAGTGCATAAATGCTGCAAAAATTATGTTAAGAGGGATGACTTAATTGGAACAATAGTGGGGAATCTAGAAGGAAGCTGGTATTATTAAGTTGGATATTTGTTAGTGGATAGTAAAATCCATGTTTCATATATTCTGCACCTAGAATTGGTTATGAGCCCACACAACTCGCCATTATTAAGTTGGATATTTGTCAGTGGATGGTAAAATCCATGTTTCATATATTATGCACCTAGAATTGGTTATGAGCCCACACAACTCGGTATTATTAAGTTGGATATTTGTCAGTGGATGGTAAAATCCATGTTTCTTATATTCTGCACTTAGAATTGGTTATGAGCCCACACAACTCAAGGGACTTAGGGAAAGAAGTTTTACCTGTATGAATGGGAGGAAACCGGTTGGCACCATGAAAGTTGGAAATGACAAGGGAATTGGAGCTAATGGTTTGAGAATTATTAAATGGAGCCTACCAATCATGTATAATTCACTGGTATTTGGATTGTAATTTATTTCTTAATTTTTGCTGTGTACACAATTAGTTATATTTTGACTTATGATGTTGCTAACCAAGTATTGGTATGTGAAATTTGTTTATATTATGATATATTGTTTCTAAAAAGTATGAGAAAGGGGCCTGAAAGCATGCTGGAAACTCTAATGCATAATGTCAAGAATTCCAAGCTTAGGAATATACTTCCACCTAAAGGGGAAATGTATCTAGTTATATCTGCTTGATATTCAACATAAAACAGGTAATATCTCTCAGTATGAAAATCCATTTCCTCTTTTGGCGCCCTCGTTTGGGTTAAATTGATGTGTGATTGATGTGTGCTTCGATTTCATGTATGGTCCCTTCAATCGATTGCATGAGACATTGAATAAGCCACATTCTGTAGATTCTATGGTTCCTTGCTTTGTGAATTTGGTGTTATAAATTGATTCCAACTATAGCCATATATAGCAACGTCTGGGCTTCCTCTTAATTTCTCTGATCGCTGGTCTGATAGATCATTTAGGTCATACTCTGTTTGAATCACAACCTAACTGTAATTTCTGTGCAGTAGATGCGTTGGCTTATTGACATTGTTGTTGGCGTGTGATCGAATCAATTATTGGGTTGTTTGTGTGGCTGGGTGTATACATAAAGAAGTACTCTGTGCTTTATGTATATAATTGTATATATGTTTGATTTGTTGACGGATGTAGTGTAGGGCCATTACATATGTACCTCGATTTAACATGCAACAACATTCTTTCAAAGGGATTTTTATTCTACTTATGCTCATTTTACACTTGGAGAAAACACTTTTGGTTGCTGGTATTTTGCTAGTATTTTTTTTATGTATAGTAGATACTTCTAGTGCTCACTTGGAAGACAAGTTATCAAGTTTAGGGTTGATTTTAGTCTAAGGAGAAGTGCCCTCTTTGTTGGTTTGTATGTGTGATTTGAAGATGTTTCCAAGAGTTGCTTGCAGGTCAAGAAAGGCAAATTCAAACCCTATTTTGGCTCAATTTAGGCCCCGCTCCAAAGGACATAAACCTGTTTATAAAAAACTATTCATTGCACCTTTTAATACTAATATGGGTGCATTAGCTAAACAATTTTATGGTATCTTGAGAATGCAGCAAGATATTTTCTTCTTTGCTCACTTTAGTTGTTTTTGGTTTGATTGGGAGATTTTTCTTTGGTCAGCTTGAGCACCTTCTTTTAAACCCCATTCCCATGCCATTTTAAATGGATGTTAGGCACCCATCATTCTAGTTCCAGTTGTTTGTTTCAGGAAGAGAATGGGTCCATGTTTTCAACCTTCACCAATATTTACTTGGAAGAAAGATTCTTGATAAGGTTTAAATGTTGTCTTGAAAAGGCCACTTCCTTGGGGAGAAAGTAATCTAATTTTGGGCCTCCGATATATTCTAATTTTAAACCAGAAGGGGTGCCTTATACCAAATCTTTAGTAGCGTTTTCACTGGAGATTTGGGCACCGGGGTGCTGGTGTCACTGAAAAACCCTTCACTGCAGATATCTGGAAATTTCTAAGGTAGTGCTAAAATGTGATTTCACCATTTATAGGGTCCTATGGAAGAGGACACACTTATAACACATTTTGAGCAAATTGTTCAAATAGGGCAATGGTAGAATACTTGAAATATTCAGGTAAGTTGCTTAGTACTGCAGTATAGAATTATTGACACACTCTTAGTGTGTAACTGTATAGCTTAGAAGCGAGTCTTCATGGTGAATTTGGCATGGAGAAAGATGTGGTGTTATAAAGGGTTTCTATTTGCAATTTTGACTCTCCTATTTAGTTTTTCTTGACCATGAAAGCACATTGGTTTAGTATTCTGTAATAATTGAATGATGCATTATGTTCATAATGGGCTCAGCAGAGTGTTTTTTAGAAAATAAGTGTGCACTAAATTTGTAGCCGAGGTATTAACCCACTGCTGAGTTATTAAATGATGAAATCACATTGGTTTAGTATTCTGTAATAATTGAATGATGCATTATGTTCATAATGGGCTCAACAGAGTGTTTTTTAGAAAAGAAGTGTGCACTAAATTTGTAGCTGAGGTATTAACCCACTGCTGAGTTATTAAATGATGAAATTTAGTACATAGTGACTATCTCAAATAAATTTTAACACCGTCGAGGAAAAAGGAATCTTCTGCCCACTTGTCCTTTCATATGATCTATTAAATTTATGTTCATAACAAGGGATTCTAAGTTTGGAGAATCAACTCAGTGTTGCTGCCCACATGAAATATCACAAAAAATACAAACTCGCTCTCTACAGAATTTATGTTCATTACAAGAGATTCTAAGTTTGGAGAATCAACCCAGTGTTGATGCCCACATGAATTATCACAGAAAATACAAACTCGTCCTCTGCAGTATTTGCTTGGAAAATCATTTGCATGAAATTGTGATCTAGGCTTAAGCAGACTTGAGAATTCAAAGCATCAATTTTGGCACAGGGAGCTGAATGCAATTGTTGAATTATCCTTCCAAGCATCGAGGAAGCTTACTCAAGGAGTCTTAAGAGTATAAAAATATATATTCTTCCTAGCATAGGAAGAGAAAAACATCTTTTTAAATTTATTGATTTACAATGTATTCTTAAAGGTATATATTTTATTTTGGTATGTTGAATATCTTATACAATTTTTTATGTACTATATTTTTAATGATGTTTCACAAATCTTATTATGTATTATATTAGGCTGTCAATATCCAGCTTGCTACACAGCATTGAATACTGCTGAAGATAGATTATAAATCGTTGGCTCTGAATTGCTTTAAGATCTGATGGCCTATAATCCACCTACCCCGCATTCAATGTTGCATATCAAACTGGATATTGTTGGCCACTATATTATACACTCTATTTAGATGATGTCTTCTGTCTTCTAAGGACAGAATGACACTTTTACTGACTATTTAGATGATGTCTTTTGTCTTCTAAGGACGGAATGACACTTTACTGAATGACTCATTACTTTAAAAAAAAATGTTGATTTAGGGTGTCATAATTCAGGGCATCATAGTTTAAAGGAATTATTTAGAAGGTATGTTTAAAGGAACTCCATATGTTTGCGGCCAGGATAGGCATTGTTTCACAACAACATTCCACTAGAATTTTATAGCGTAGAAAAAGGTTAAAGGATGGGCTTCGGTTCCACAAAGGTTTCGAGAGTTGAGTCATTTGCAAGGTTCCACCAGTCTACATGTCCCAAGATAAAATATGTCGATCGATCCACGTCAGTACAATTTTCATTCGTTTTCAACCAATGACAATGATTGGTCGGGAAATGACACTGCATGGGCGCTGACGCAGCCCGAGTCCGCAACAGTCTTTATTGGTCTGGAAGGGTGACAAACGATGACTGAGAGGCATCTCAACGACGGATGAAATACATTTATTGGTGACATTAATGGCCTAATATAGTTAATTTCATTAATTTCGAGCAACGTCAAAATTTTACTCAGCCCTGTACCATTTATAGTATAGTGGCATACTACATTTACAAGATTAAAATTACATTGGTAATATACATTTCATTTCTTTCCTTTTATAAAAGAATCTTTTATTTTTCTCTTTTTCCCCTTCTTCATTTTAACTTAATGACACCCGTCTAAAGAAGGACCCATAATAACTAACCGAAGGGGAGAGATTAGAGCTTAAGGGGCTCATAGAAGGCTTGTAATGGACCCCTTATGGTGAGGACAAGCAAGCACATGTGGCTAAGCTACACAATCTGTTGTGGGTGGCATAGTTGCATGTGTAGTTCCACTAGCTCAAGTTGGGAGATAGGACCACCAAAGCCTTTTTCCAAATCCCTAGCCACCAAAGAAGCCAAGGAATCCATAGCTACCATCAAAACCTCCCTAGGTAAAAAATGAAGCAAGATGAGATTAAGCATGAATTCATTGAGCACCATCAAATGGTTTTCTAGTCTAAGGAGCTCTCCCCATAGTGACTAAAGGCCACCCAAAAATGTCTTGATATGGTGACCTATAAGCT
This sequence comes from Picea sitchensis, assembly GCA_010110895.2. Classification (NCBI taxonomy): domain Eukaryota; kingdom Viridiplantae; phylum Streptophyta; class Pinopsida; order Pinales; family Pinaceae; genus Picea; species Picea sitchensis. The sequence continues at coordinate 41,490 of SNQJ01S0037020.1, forward strand.
TTTTTATGAACACCAATAAGCTTGTGACCTGGCCCTAACCTTGGATGAGCTAGACATAACCCTTCATGAGATCATAGATGACAAAGACCTTGGGCTTGATGGTTTCTCTTGTGAATTCTATAAGGCTACCCTTGATTTCATTAGCCTTGATCTTCTTTGTGTCTATAAGGAAACCCTAAGCCAACACTCCTTATGGGGGGAATTGACTAGGGGATTATCCAGTTTATCCCAAAGTCTAGTGACCTTGAGATCATCACTCATTGGTGACCTATTACTTAGCTCAATAATTCCTACAAAATCATGGCCAAAGCCCTTGCACAATGACTTATTTTGTCTGAGATCATCTACCCTAAGAAAACAAGGTTCATCTGAGGGTGGTATATTCTTGATAATGTCATTTCATTTTGGGAGGGCAGGGAATGGGCTTACTCTTCTAGCCTTGAGGCACTGTTCATTAAAATTGACTTTGAAAATGCCTATAACAATTGAGTGCCCCTTCATTCTAGCCATGCTAAAGACCTTTGGTTTTAGTCTGACATTTATCAACAATGTAGAAACCATCTTTGTTAGTGCCTCAACCTATCTTTCTATGAATATGTGCAAGTCCATGGACATTGGGCAATTTAGATCCATTTAGAAAGGCTATTTGTTAGCTCTAACACTCTCTATTATGGTAATTGAAGCTCTAGGTTACTTGCTTAACTCTGGATGACATTGGGCCACATTTGAGGAATTCCCCTTCTTGGGCTTGAAGGGGACCAACTATTTAGATCCATTCATAAAAGCTATTTGTTAGTTATAACACTCTCTATTATGGTATTTGAAGCTCTAGGTTACTTGCTTAACTCTTGGGTGACATGGGGCCACATTTGAGGAATTCCCCTTCTTGGACTCGAATGGGACCAACTATTTAGATCTATTCATAAAGACTATTTGTTAGCTTTAACACTCACTATTATGGTAATTGAAGCTCTAGGTTACTTGTTTAACTCTTGGGTTACATTGGGCCACATTTGAGGAATTCCCCTTCTTGGGCTTGAAGGGGACCGATTCTTTCTCGTGGATGAACCTTTCTTGACCCTTAATCAAGACCAACAGTCTTGGCAAAATACTATGGATTTCCTTGATGTGTTTTATATTGGGCCTAGCTATATAGATTTCAAAATCAATGCTATAATGTAAGGCAATGGCCTAGGTTGGGTTGGTTGATTCCCTAAATTGGACTTGGCTCCATTTGGGCCAATTTTTTAGTTTCTCGGCATCCCCTTTTCCTTTCAAGCTTCCACTGGAGAGCTATGGGAGGTAGTGGTGTAGAGGGTTGAATTTTTTTCCGATATATGGGTCACTAAACTACTCATGTTAGCAACTAAATTTAGATTTGTACTAAGGTGTTGGTGGCCATGCATGTCTACTATTCTAATTGTTGGGTCCCCTCCAAAGTTTCCTATGACCAATTAGAGAAAGCTCTTTCTATTTTTCTTTGGGATAAGCTTGACAAGTGGCCTAATTTTCATAGAGCAAGTTGGGCTCTTTGATGCCTAAAAAGATGTGCGATATGGGAATTATCAAAACCAAAACATAAGCTCATGCTCTTTGCACGAAGTGGTGATTTGAGTAGTGGATGGCTAGGAGGCTTGCAAAATCTTGCTCAAACATAATATTCAAGAAGGGTCACTTCTAGTTAAATAATCTTGTCAAGGCCTCTCCTTCCAGACCATTCTTCTAAACCCCTATAAGGTAAAGGTTGTTGCTACTTTCATGTTTCAGAGTATTTGGAAGAATTGGAAGGTCATTAATCCTTTCTTAA
>SNQJ01S0037020.1:43306-55212 GCA_010110895.2 Picea sitchensis
AGAAGGGTCACTTCTAGTTAAATAATCTTGTCAAGGCCTCTCCTTCCAGACCATTCTTCTAAACCCCTATAAGGTAAAGGTTGTTGCTACTTTCATGTTTCAGAGTATTTGGAAGAATTGGAAGGTCATTAATCCTTTCTTAATATGGAAAGATGTGTCCCTTATATTCGGGTTTTCATTTAACAACTATAGTCTATGGTAGTCACCACTGGTGCTCTTTGATGGAAAACCCTTGGTTGAGTCTTCTTGGTTTTTGGCTAGAAATATTTTTAGGAGGGGCATTAGTCTGCTAATGATCTACTTGTGAAATCTTCCAAGGATTGTACCCCATAGCTTGAGCTAAAGGACCAATTCAGATTGACCAATGTTACTTAAACTATTGTGACCTACATTCAAGAACTCATCCTAGACCACTTGTAGTTTATGCTCAACCTCCTATCCCCTCACGCTTCATAGTGTGAATAGAAATGGGACAAAGTCATTTCCTCTATGAAATACAATTCGACCATGGAGTATAAATAGTTGTGTTCCAAGTCCTACCTTTTCGACTAGTTGAGCAAGCTCTACCACTTGAGGTGACAACAAAACCCACAATTATTTAATCTCTGAAGCATTTAAAAGCTTATGTTAGAGCCCAAAAAGTTCACATTGTAGTTGAGTTGAAACTTTGAAAAATATTTTTCAGTTCTATGCATATGCTAAGTTGGTTTAGGCCTAGGTTGAGTATGTACGTCAACAATTATTATCGATCTCCCTCTCTTGGCATGCTATCATATATGATATGAAGCCTTCATTGATATTGAAGAAGCGAGCAACAAAAGTTCTTCTCATACATACATGCACTTAAGAGATAGCTCCCATTTCCACACCAAGCCATAAGAAGACAAAAATTCATAAAAATAATTAATAAATATTTATGGAGTAGAGCGGGTGCGTAAACTAACTGGAATTAACGAAGTATTTTCATTTATGCCCCCGAAATACTCATTGGTGTTGGGTAGTAGTTGTTTGTTTTATCAGTGATGCTAGTAATGTTTGAAAGTGTTGATTAGTTCCCCAAAAAAGTCGGCTATATGCTAGGAAGTTTGGGGTCTTTTGAAATGTGAGAAGGCTTTATGGTTAAATGTTGTATAGAAAAAAATATGTAAAAAAACATGAAAAAGGATAATTTATTACAATGGATTGGAGTTTGGATTTGAGTGTTTCCTTATGGTTTTATTTGATAAGGTTATTTATTTATTTGACCATTTATGTTATGTTATGGAAATTTGACCATTTATGTTATTTGTTATTTTAAATTGAGTAAAATTTTTGAAAAAAGTTTTATCATCAAAGTTTTTGGAATTCTAATTTTGACAAAGTTCTTGGTACTTGATTTGAGAAGACTTTTTATTGAAAAAAGAGGAAAGCTATGAGTTTCTTTTATCTTAAATTGAATTTGAACACAAAATTTAAGATGAATGTAAAGGGTTTTTTTCTAAGGATTTTTTTTTAAATTTATATTTCATTATAGAGATTAAATCACATTTTTACACTGCTCAAAGTATGATATAAATAACACAAGTACACGTGTATACTGCACTTACATTAGTATAGTGGTAGACTATAATTATAGATTAAAATTGCATTCTAGTAATATGCATTTCCTTTCTTGCCATTTATAAAACAATCCTCTATCTTTCCATTTTTTTTCATCTTCGTTTTAACCTTGTGCCACCCCTTTAAAGAACGAGCTATGGTAATAAACTGAGTCAGAAGGTGAGAGATTACAATTCAAGAAGTGTAACATCCCCACTATAATCCACAGTTTAATTAATGCATAATGTAGATATGAATGTGGCTATGTCCCAACGATATAATATGCATAATGTATTTTCTAAATTTTAATAAATATAATGTGATGTCAGTTGTTGGGGGATATGGACAAAGATGGGGGTTGAGTTTTCCACAAGATAAGAGAGTGTCTAACAGGGTTCCAAGGGGGGAATTAATTATGGGTGTTAATTCAACCCATTTCCTTGAATGTTATTATCATTGGGGATAACTTCTATTTTATGTTTGAGTGTATGAGAACCCAATCATTAAACTCATGTAAGACGGTGGTTGTGAGAGTCACATCCCATAGTTATTGGGGAGCATGGGGCTACAGTACAATTAACATTGGACAGAGTTAGCTATCAAGTGTCTTGGGAAAATAGAGGAAATTCGTATGGGGAGAATATGTAGATTTTCACATTCAATTTTTACATGAACAACAAGCAAAGAGTAGGGAAGGGGAGCACTGGAGCTAGACCAAGAAGACTGGGCAGATTCTAGAGAATGTTGGAGCATTTTGGAGCTGAAGATTGAAGACACAGGTTGTTAGTCTTGAAGAGTGAACTCCTATGTGAGTTGCACTATAACAACAAGTGTTTGCTATTTTTTTCCTGGTAGTTTTCCTGGCAGTAAGTTCCCTTGAGTTCCTAGTAGAAAGATTCTTGGTCACTTGTGCCAGAGAGACTCTGGTAACCGAATGGGATGCCCGATATACTGAGGGCAGTGAAGGGGTAAATTCCTTGGGTTGGGCAGGTCAAGAGGAAGAGACTTGGACGAAATTCAAGATAGTTGTAGGAGAATACCAGTGGGTTGTGGGATATTGAGTTGTGAGTGGACTGTGAGAGACACTCTTCTCTTGTGGATTCCTAGCCCCAGCTCAAGGTGACTTGCTGTTGAGATTTGGAACAACAAGTTTATGCTTGGGTGGAACGTCCTTCCCAAGCAGTTGGTTGCACAAATTTTTTAAAAGATAAGTGTTTATCTAATTTTCGAGTTTTCTTATGATTCTTATGATTATGCATTTTATCTCGTGTATGAGAATGGTTTTATGTGTTGTTGTAGATGATTTATTTTTTAGATGCATTTAATTATGGGTATCAAAACCTAGTTAAATTTGTGTATAATTGTAGCTGGTAAGATACAAAAAATGAGCTAGCAAGAAAATTTTCAAATTTATGTGTATTTTCCACAAGTAATGTTTATTGGCTAAGCTGGGAACGTTACAAGAAGGAACTCGTTCCTTATCTGAATTAAAGGTATCGATTTCATGATCTATTTTTGTTCCACCTAGAGGGATGTTAACTGCCACAACCTCTCTCAAGGAGGGAAATCTTGTATATATTTCTTATACTTTATCCTCCGAGAAATGAGTGGATTACCCAATTGACACTTGTTGGTCCTAATTTACCTCTTTTCAAGATCAAGTTTAGTCTTTGAACCCAGTTCCTCCAAAAAATTTCATCTCTTTAGTTTTGATTTGGTTCCTTTTTTCTTGGAAGGATGAACTCGTGCATGGGGAAAAGTATCTTGTAAATGTATTGGAAGACGATGTATCCTACACTTGAATATTGTGTTCTCGTAATCTAAGACTTGTGTGCATTTAGATTCTTCTATATGAGAATCATTTTATCTGGAAAACCCTTACTAAGGTCTATCTTAGCATGGATATGTGCATATTTGCATAACCTTCTACAACTATTTTAAGATCTAATTTTATGTGAGTCCCTATAAATATCCCAATATCCTAAAAAACTAATAAATACCAGAGTGTAGAAGATTACAATTAACTAATAAACACCAGAGTGTAGAAGATTACCATTTTAAATTATTAAATACATATATTTTGCTCAAAAATATAATTTGTATGTCCTTGATATGATTCACTTCTAAGAAGATTTAAAGATAATTTTAAAAAATAGATGAATTATAATTTGTATGTCCTTGATATGATTCACTTCTAAGAAGATTTAAAGATAGTTTTAAAAAAATAGATGAATAAAATCCCATAATTAGAATAACTAAACTTTCACATAAATTTACATGTATGTTAAAAAAATATAACATTATGTTTTTCATAGATGTATTTTTCAATAAATATAATTTTATTAATCAATATTTTTAATCTTCATTTTTCTATAAAAAAAGACAGTGTAAAGAATAATTGTAAAGAATAATTGATCATAAATTTTAAAAATATGTATTTTTTAATTATTTTTTATTTTAATTTTCAGAAATTTATAACTGGCATAAGTTCTAAGAAAAGGGATAGTGTAAAGAATAATTGATCATAAATTTTAAAAATAGATATTTTTTAATTAATATATTTAATTTTAAAAATAAATATTTTTTAATCAATATATTTAATTTTAAAAATAAATATTTTTTAATCAATATATTTAATTTTAATTTTAATTTTTAGAAATTTATAACTATCATTCATTCTAAGAAAAGCCTTCATATATTTGATTGACATTACATCACTATGTTATAGTGTCTTTGATAAAAACAATAATCACTTTAGTAAGTATATTTATATCCACAAACATAATTTGTAATTCAACTAGAATGATGATACATTGTGGTGTGAGTATGTTTGGTCAATGGTCTTTTTTCTTTTTATAAAAAAAAAATTAAAAAAAATTATAATATGTATTTGATATGTATTTTTAAATGTGTATTACTAAATTAAAGATGTTAAAATCATTTTTATAATATAAATATTGTTTTTATATATATTTATAAAAATTATAAATAATCACAAAATATTTTAACAAATTTCACAAATAAAATCTACTTACACATAACCATAACAAAATCACTAATAAAAATTATTGTAATTATAGTGTCTCAACATACCAATTAAAGTATACACACAAAAATGACCTTGCTTTTATAATCGTTTCATAGACATGACATTAATTATACATATGATAAAGTAATGAGAGAAAGGGATTGCCAAAAATTTAAATATGAGTTAATGAATTATTGCTTAATGGTGAGGGTATTTTTTTCGCAAATGTTGTAGTCTAAATGTTTTACAAAATGATTCTTTTTCGGTGATATTTTTTGGGGACATTTGCCCGAAATCTAGTGAGAAATTATTAGATCCGCAAATTTGAGTGATTATTTCTGTATAATCCGAGTGCTCCTAGGGTTTTTCAGCATGTTGAATCCATTTATGCATTCATAAATGGATTTTAAATAACAAAAAATAGTGATTTCGTGCAGATTTATGTCGTCGGATTTCGGGGAAAAAAACAATTTCGTAGAACAGTTAGACAATGTCCTTCGCAAACTCTACAATCTCTCCTTATATTATTCCTTTCTTACTTATGAAATCATAACATTTGAAATCCTTTATTTCTTAGAAACTCATTCGTATCTTCATGATGACTTAATCATAGATTGCTTATCAAAAGATCACGAGTCTCTAGAAACTGAGTCTCAATAAACTTATTGGTTGTAGTTTTTGTTTCCATGATTTAACAAATTTGAGAAGGGTTGATATGTTCTAAGAAAATCATAGAAATTGAACCAGTGACTAGATGAGGATTAAATCCTACATCAACCAATTGAGTTATTTCCTATGAAAAGAACTCATTGGTTTTAGTTACTATGAACAATGATTAAGTCTCAAAGAAGATTAAGTAATGGAGTTGCTCAAATCCATTGGTTCTTACTTTATTTCATTTTCACACATATTTGAACTTTGAAGTTCTCTATTCTTTCTTTATTTAAATGGTTAATTTTAAGTCTTTATTATGCAATATTTTATACAATGGTTCCAGACACAATGTTTATTAATTGATCCACCTATTGGTTAGCTTTGACTTATGCTCTCATGGCTTTGATGTGATTTTCATGTAGAAGTATAACAATAAATTTAGTTTTCTATGTCTTCTAAGAATTTATCTAAATTCCTTGAAAGATATGTTGATAGTTTTCTATGTCTTCTAAGAACTTATTTAAATTCTTTGAAAAATATGTTAGAAAAGCTCATTTAGAATATGAAGTTAATCCTTGTTAAAATCTTCTTTGTTTGAAACCTTGAAAAGATCATAGCTTCTACCTACCTTATCTATCATGTCTAAGTTTACAACATGATCTACAACATTTATCCTAGTTTTATCTCTTCCACTAAGTGAGGTTGTAAAGGATGCTGTTGTGTAATTTTTCATTCCAATCAAAGAAGTTGTAAAGGACATTATTGTGTCACACTTGCATTTTTGTGTTTTTCTAAATTTTAGATCTAACATACTCAAATGTTACCTCAAAACGATAAGCACCAGAAATCTTCTCATAAAGAATCTAAATTATCAGAATGTAAAGGTATCCTCAAACTTAGAGTAAGCATGTCGAGAATGCAAATTAACTTGCCATCCCTCCTAAATCTATAGAGTGGCTTTCTAAACTCTATGTGCTTTCGTTTCTCATCACTCTTCAATACACCTAGATGGTACAACCCATTTCCATGCATAATTGGACATCATGTTAAAAGCTTGGTCACAACGCCACCTAGAATAACAAATAAAGAATCATAGATAAAGACTACCACGTGAACAAGAATGTCAAGTTATCTCGTAAGAAGAAATATCGCTAATGAATACATATATTAAGTTGTGACACATGAATACCTATATACGTTAATAAAAAGGAGAAATCATAGGAGGAATCATGCTTAGTTTGTGAGGCAATAGAAGAAAAAGAGAAACCCACTAGTGGCCATAATATTTATGGAAAAAATGTTTTTTAGGAGCCATTTATTTATGGGATTTGAATTATCGATGTTACATAAAATATGAGATAAAGATCATATTTTTTAAACCTTTTTAACAAAAGAAGAAACTTGACCATAAATAAAAAAAATTAAAGAAGGTGAAACCCTTGAGTTTACAAATGCGAGCATATTTGTGGTGCAAAGAATAACTTTGTGCTTGTAAAATATAATATCACCACTAAAAAATTTTGGAATTTTTACTTGGTCTGCTATGTAGACACTTCGTCAAATAGTTTGCTACTATAGTTGTTTTATGAATGTTGTTGGTATAATAGTTTCACAAACAATTTTGCAATCTTTTTGGGAAATATTTGGCATATAATAGTAAACAATAATACAGGGAATAGCAAAGATAAAATCAATAACAATATAGATAATAAATTTGATTGCTTATTTAATTCTTGGTTCTGAATGATAGATAAATGAGATAAAGAATCAATTGCCTTCTTATTACAACAACGAGCAATAAAAATACTTTCTGACCTATAGGCATATGAATGTACATTAGTAATAAAGAAATAGACAAGCTTGGAGATGTGTTGTTGTTGTAGCAATGGAATAGATGAAGGGACAACAGTCTAAAGGTACGATACTCGTCCAATTTGGTAGCAAATTCGGCCCACAGAGATAAATCGAGCTCCAACAGTTAGCTCGGCCTCTACACCAAGGAATATGACCTGGTAAAAGGGAAATGCCCCTTCCAGAACGAAGCTCCCTGTAGGTGGTGCCTCCACACCACAGAAAATGACCAGCTAGTGAATAAACTCGGCCCTAGATGACAAAACTGTTGAAATATTGTAACTTCGAAGAATATTCTATCTAAGAAGGAATGTTGAATAATATTATTATATTATATTTGTTGTATTGTGTTGCCATTGATGTCAATTGGGTTTAGCTTGAATGGAAGTAATGAGTAATGATGTTGTGAATGGTGATTGCTAACTAAAGTTTTGTAAGAAGTTGTAAAAAGAGCCTCACACTGATTCACCCCCCCCCCTCGGTGTGGTCGTTCTGTCCAACAATTGGTATCAAAGCAGGCCGTCACTATAAGCCTTAGAAGCTTGAAGGATATCCATGGACACACAAGTAGAAGAATGTTGTGTAGAATCATCTAACAATTATCTTATAAATGAAGAGAAAGATTTGTTGAATCTCAAAGATAAAATCTTAGATGTGTTAGAAGCAGAAGATGATCAATATACTGTTGAACTTGATTTTAATGAATACATTAAGGAATCCCTAGAAAAGTACCAAAGGCATACCATGGCACTAAGGAAAATACTCATGAAACAAGAAGAAGAGATCAAGAGACTAAAGACTGATATAATTAGTCAAGCAGAAGAAAAGAAAAAGGTAGATGATGAGATTAAAAAAATCCTTGAACTCAATGTCAATCTGAAGACCCAAATTGAAGAACCCAGAAGGAAAGAAGAGAATTCAAACAAGCTCATGAATAGTTCAACAATTCCTGATGAAATCTTGAGTTGTCAAAGATCACCTAATGATAAATCCGGTCTTGGATACAACAAGGAAGCAATAGACTTTGAAGCTAGCACTTCTAAGAAGAATGAGGTAGGTCCTTCATTTTCAAAAGGTGGAAGTAAAGAAGCAAGTCCTACACCTCAAAGCAAATTCAGAAGAGATACACCTTCAAGGTGGACACCAAAGCAAAGGTATGAAAATATTGTTCATGGTCATTGTTTCTCATGTAATGAATTTGGTCACAAAGATATGGAATGCAAACATTATGCAAGGAAAGATGTTGGAGATGTAATCAAGTGGGACACATTGATGCTCATTGTCACACCATGAGATATTACAGTTGTAGTGGGTTTGGCCACAAAGCTCAAGATTGTTGGAATTCAAGGAGGCAGTCAATGATGAGTGCTTCCTATAGCATGGAAAGAAGAGCACATGTAACTTGGAAGGAAGAGAATGTTGAAAGGATGGAAGCTCAAAGTACAAGTACAAAGAAACCCGGACACTTTCATAAGTGGATGAAGAAAACTGAACCACCAGAACAGAATGGAAACCATGAGGAAATCTCAAGCCTTACATTTTCTGAGGCATACATGGGCTCCTATGGGAACAACCATGTATATACGCGGTTTGTCTGAAGAAATGTCACATACATATGCGAGTTGTATGTGTTGAAGTCACGTACATGAGGTAAAACCCTTAGAAAAGGGGGTGTACAAATGAGTTGCAACATGGTTTGATGGTAGATCATAGTTTATGCAGGGTCTGAGATGATATGCTTCAAGTTTTCATGTTTGTATGTATGAATGTATGGTGATGATATATGGCTTAGCTTTGGAGCATATGCTTGAGGTCTATTATGGATGCATGGTACTAACCCTAGGTTGTGGATTGAGACATTTTCTATTGAGGTACAATACTGGTTATGTTGATTACTTTCTCAGTGATGTCATGGAACTTTGTTTATGAGATATATCATGATGATGTGATGCTAGCTAGAGATATATCATTGATCTATTGAGGAACACTCTTGTTACATATTTAGAGGTACTATTTCTGCATTATATTTGATGTAGTAAATGTTTTGAGGCAGATCTATTATAGTACCTGGATGGTACATATGTGAGCTCCATCGACATATCTAGTGATGTATTGTTAGAAGCATATTTGTTGGATGTCTTGGTGTATGATTTTGACATATTGGTTGATGTACATGTTGAATACATTGGTGAGATATATCTTGGATACATTGGCATATATCTTTAGTATATGGCTCCAGTACAAGGTTGATACACATATGACACACATTCTTGGCATATGGGTGAGATACATTTCATGATATATGATGTATGGTACTTGGATGATGTACATGGTTGGCATATGATGATTCACAACTTGATCTATGGATGATGCATGATTGGTACACACCTTGTACATTGTTAGAGGCACTTGTTGGTTGGCATATGGAAGATGTGGCATAGGTGTATGGATATCTAGATTATGGTTCATCTTGTTGAATATTTTGATGCATGATTGATGCACTTGCTTGATGGTATATGGTACAAGATTGATGTTTGATGGTTGAGATACATTTCTTGACATATGGGTTGTGGCATTTGATAGAGGCATATCATGAGTGATATGACACACGGTTGGCATGTTGTATGGTTGATGATATTATTGATGATCTTGATACACATTTGGCACATGGTTAATACACTTCAGTGATGATATCTTATGATATATTATATGGTGTTGATGTACATGGCTGATTTTCATGATTGGCACATGATGTACATTGTTGATGGTTTGTTCACGACTCACTATTCATTGCTGACATATATTTGCTTCATGATGTATGGTATGGCACGAGTTTGATGCATGGACAGATCCAAGGATTGTCATAGGAAGAGAAGATCATTCTTGAGCAGTTGATCTATGTTGCGGTTGAGCAGTAGTATTTGCAGTAGAAGCAGATTACAGTGGTAGCATATTGTTCATCTTGTAGAGAAGATAGGGGGAGACATACCCACAGGGGGAGTTATTCTTCTTCCTATGATTGGTTGTAGCAGCATGATTCCAGGAGGAGAGATGATTGGTAGCCATGCCATCAACATTGCATCAGAGTGATATCCCTTGTCCAAAGGGGGAGATATTGTTTAGATGATGGAGCAAAAAACAGGGGGATCATCCCCAAGGCATCTAGATAGGGGAGAAACCCCAAGGAGATTTCAGGCAAGGGGAGCATCCCCAAGGAGAAAACTACCCTTTTCCATTGATGTCAAAGGGGGGAGATATCCACATTGATGTGGATATATGGATATTTATGAAGAGCATTGCCATGTCCAATTGTTGCCATCAATGATTGGTGTTAATGTTGGAACACATACAATTCTGAAATTTTGAGCCCTATACTTTTCACCTCATGAAAATATAATTCTACCCGAAGAAAACGAAAAATTGATAAATGACATTTTAATTTTAAATCAAATTACTTTGCTGGTTGGTAAATAATTAGGTGCACACGATATCCATCATTGATGAGTTTTTTATTTTGATTGAACGATCCTAATACCTCCGGATTTTTGGAGCCGCCTGAATTTTAAAGAGGTAAATCTCTAACGGTCGTTTCAGAGCTCCGTGCTTCGGATGTTGCAATAAGTCTTAACAATAAAAACCTCGAAGCCCCGAAACCCGAAAGTGTATGTTCTTCGCTTTTCCTAAACCTTTTTAAAGGCACAATTCGTAGGACATGTGTACCTTTTGAATCTTTCCTGAGTTGACACGTGGAACCTCCCTTTCCTCGACATGTCAGGATGACCTAGTTTATGACACGTCGCTACGAGAAATGGTCCTTCGGGATTTTAACAAAGAATGAATTCACGAATCACCGAAATGTCGAAATGCTGAAGTATTAAACATTAAATAATTAAGTTAATCATGATCGAAAGATAATCAATGACTTCGTAGTTTGAGTTTCAGATGTTTCCCTGGATGATATTCTAAAATTTCCAAAGTCTGAACTCTCGAAATACTTCAAGTTAAATGTAGTTAATTAGGACTTAAAATAAATTACTAGATAATTAATTGCTTCACATTTCGGGTTTTGGGAAGTCTCTCTCAAGATACATTAAAAGTTCCCAAAGTTTGAACTCCCAAAACACCTGAAGTTAATGCACCATCTTAAAAATGATTAATTAAAGTTTTACAAGTGATTATTCAAAGATTAATCTTTCCGCAGATTTGGGATTCGAGAGGTTCCCACTCTGTCACATCGAAAACTCCCAAACACGAACCATCGAAGTGTTGATGGCATTTATGACTAGTTAATGATAATGATTCAAACACAGGTTGCGGATCACCAGGTAGAATTTCCCATCAAACGTTAATAAATTTTTCGTCAGTGAAGTTATACGAAAAGCGATGACTCTGTTTTGAATAAAAGCACTTCGATTTCGAATTCATTTTCACTTTCTGCAATTAGCAAGCTTTATCTATTTGAAGGATTCACGAATTTTCTCTGCAACAGATAATTTCACTCTGTTTCCTTAGAAGTTATGGTTCCACAGAAAATGACGAAAAATCCTGATGCGGTGGACGAGGATTCAAACCCAAATGCAGACGTTCTGTCAGAAACAATGCCGCGAGCCACATACACTGTTAAAACTTGGACGCAGGTGTTCGATATTTTAGAGCGTGAAATCATAAACTATCCCGAGGACTCTGCCAAAGAAGAGAGCGACAATTATACAACTAAAATCAGACATATAGCGCAGTCGGAGTTGCAAAAAATGGCGGCATGGCTGTGGCTCATGCCTTATAATGACATGATAAG
>SNQJ01S0037020.1:55230-69717 GCA_010110895.2 Picea sitchensis
TCTCTTTCCGACCAGAACATATGCAAGTAATGTATAAACTCTCCCCTAATCCTAGATATACATTCAATGCTGCATTCATTTTGGAGTTCGAGCAAAAGGAGTGCATCCAGTATGAAAGGAACTGTCTCGATATAATCAAGTCTTGGTTGGGGCACCCAGAGAGATTCAAAACTGATGCTCATGGTATATATGCCACAACGTCTTTGGACGCTCATATGGTGTATGTAGCGATGATTCTATGTTGATTATTCGAAAAGAAGATCCCTACGCACTTCTTGGTGGAATGGGTATCCATCATGCACGAAGTAGAAGAGGGTTTCACTTTTAATTGGGCCAAAATGTTGTCCGATAACTTGGCCAAAGAGATTTCAAAATATAAAACAACAAATTCAAAAGGACAGCCTGCCCCCTTCTACATGTCAGCATATATCATGGACGCCATCTGTTTCATGAAGCCTTTCCCATTGATGAATTGGAGCTGGACCTTGACCAGTGCCGAGCCCATTCATTTCTATCATTCCAAGCTATGGGAAGAAAAATCCAAACATTTATTTTATGAATCTGTCACAATGTGGTGGTTCCTATTCATATAGCCCTGTATGGCCACCCACCTCCTCAAATTTCAAACAGGATTATGGGAAACTTGGGTAAGCTAGAAAATTGGTTTATTGAGGAGAACTTCTCTTACATTAGTGTTTTTGGGTGCTCGGTTCCTCCCCATACTCTCGCACGTTTCTTACCAAACCAACTGGTATGCAGAGAACTGGCCTACCAGACAGTAATGGGAGGCATCAACAAAGAGCTAAAGGCAACACAGAAAAAGGTATGGCCGACTTTCCCCATTCAGGTTGGCATGTTTTCATTACTAGATTTTGGTCACTCCAAAGTGGAGGCTGCGGCTCTGGAAGATGTCAAATTGGTTGACTTCAAGTTCAAAAGACACAATCTTCATAGGATTGTGGAAAACAACCTAGCCTAGTTCAACATGAAAAGATATGTGCACGAAAACTCGTCGTATGATGAAATATTCAGGGGAGTTAGGTCTTATGAGGAAGTACAGGATAGATTCCAAAGCCTGCCCCCAGATCAACAAGCTGGTTTTGTTAGGTTTCAAAAGCACAGGTGGAATAGCCTACCCAAGGTACTACAAGGAGAGAAAATAACCACTCCCCCTTCGCAGGAAGCCATGACTACAGGTTCTGAATCGAGTCACTCTGGTCCAGACAAAGTTGAGAAAACTCTGAAGAGCTCGGAGGTATTGACATAAAAATTAGAAGCATCATTGTCAGACCATCTAAGCCCCTAGGCAAAGGCTCAACTCAAAGCCTTCCTAAAAGAAGGACAAACGGTGCCTCCTTCGTCGCCAACCACCCCTGCTGGCACCTCAAATACAACGGAGCAACAACAATCTACAGAGATTGGTAAACCCATTACATCATTGACACCTATGCAATATAGCCTCAGAAATACTAATTCCGAAATTGTTTTTGTAGATGATCTTACCCCCATCTCACTTGAAGATATGCCTCCTTTGGATTTCTTCTTTAGTAGAAAACAAAAGGCCATCATGAAAAGGGAATCACACCAGAAATATGGAGTGATAACTAAAAGGAAAAGAATGGTGTATAATGGAAATAATCGGGATGATCCAGAATTTGCAAAAGAAGTTGCAGGTTCGTTAGGTGCTTTTTCCATGGCCAATCAATGGTCTGTGGACAATTTGGCCGAACAACTACGATAGAGGTACCTATTGGTAGAGCACTTTCAAAGTCAAATACAGTCCGTGGAACAGACTATAAGGAACAAGATGAGTCAAGACTTCGAGGAAACCAGAGCTCATGATCAACAACAAATCCAACAGCTTTAGGCCAACCTTGAGGAGCTCCATCAGAGTTCAAAAACCAACCGAGGAATGGTCACTTAGCGTGATGGATTAATAAAACAACTGCAAGCTAGGTTGAGCCTAACCAAATCTACCTCGATAGATATCTCAGACTTCCAAACTCAAGCAATGGAAATAAACAAAAAGATGGAAATTGTCTAGCAGGACCTTTTTCTTAAGGTTGATGCTATCCAAAAGTGCTACCAGGTAGTAGAACTTTCTCTGAAGGACATCTATGTCAAGGAAAGAGAAGCTCACTCAACTCGGGCTAGGTTTCAAGAAGCTATCATATTGGTGCAAAAAGATAATGTCTCTGATTTTCCTATGCTCTCTCCTTCCAAACAATTATGAGGTGATATGGCCCTAAAGGTCTTGGAAACAAATTTGGCAGAAAGCAAAAGATTAGCCAGAGAGGTAAAGGATGCTTGCCTGGAAGCGTTTTCATCATTAGATATGAAGCTAATTGAGTTTGAAGGAAGTAATATCTCGAAAGCCTCGAGGAAAATTGATATTGAAATGAGCCAACAGAATTCCAAAAAGAGCAAGGAAGAAACTCTAACAACCATTCAGGAAATGAGCCAAATTGATCTTCTTAAGATAAATAAATGGCTAGTGAATCCAAGCTCACAGATCCAAGCCATAGCTCAGAAAATAAAAAGGATCCAAGAAAAGTTGCCTTAGGTAGAGAGGAGTGTTGGCATAGGGGCAGACCCAGGGTTCAAAGCTACAACAACGCACCAACAAAACCCTAACTACCGACCCTTTCAGAAACACCTGCGAAGTATATGAAGTCTCACCCGAGGTAGAGGTAGGGGTGGTTGCAAGACTCAAGTGTCTGCAACCTTAGCTGGGACACATNNCACTTAGCATTGATCATTCATCAATATTCGACCCTTGTTATACTTCGCAGATAGCACAGAGCATCACAACATTCACGTAGATCTAAGGTATTCCAACACTTAGCAACAATTTACAGATCAGATCCAATAGATCAACACTAAGCATCTGCATACATGTTAGATCTAACATTCACACACACCTTAGAAGCGCAAAGCATAAGTATATCTATCTAAATACATCAAAGAACTTAGCAAAAGAAGAGATAAATATATCAAATCAAAGCACAAAGCACAACACACAAATTTACATGGTTCACCCCCACCCTGGGGCTACGTCCACCAACTCTTCTTCTTTATTAGTGTCTTCAATTGGTTACAGCACAGAGCCACCAAAAACCCTACTGCGCATAGGAAAAAAGATCTGCGTAGCTCGCTAGATCCTTCTTCCTTGAACTATAGCACAAAGCATTCTATACCTTCTTACAGAGACTTGCACTTATCTCTACAAGCCTTTTACAATCATGCACAAAGCCCTTACAAAATATATTAGCACTTAGATTTCATCACATACACCTCTATCTCTCTATATCCTCCGATAGATACCTATATATCTATTTATACATTACAAAAGTGGGCCTAAGCATGGGTAAACCCACAGACTGACATCCCTTTCCCGTTACATTATCCCAAAAACCCAAAAAGGACCTGAAGTGGGCCGAGATCCTGTGATCTTTGCTTCATCTTGCGTGCCTTCTTCGACTGACTGTCGAAGTCCCAAAATAGGTCAAAAATGACCAAGGTTATCCCAAAACTTGGTCAAGGGCCAACAGGCCCTCACCACTCACTTGTGACTCATCCCGAGTCACTCTGGTCGGTGCAGTTCTACCTCAAATGCCTCGAGCTTGGCTCGAGCTTCTTCGACCTGCTGCATTGCTATGACTTTTTGCTCAGTGAAGTCCTGGATCACTCCGTCGTTTATTGGCCCTTCCAGGCATTATTCTGTGGTGATGAAAACTTGTTCGATCTCTGCTCCCTAGATTTCAACTTCAGTGAACAATTCACATGCCTTCTCTTTCACTGGTTGAAGTCGTTGAGAAACCTCCATCACTTTACTTTGGATTGCATGGATCTTTTGCTTGGCGGTGCGTTTCTCGTGAAACCTCTTCATTCTTTCGAATAGTGACAAGGCCTTTGACTGTGCTTGTAACGTATCTGCGTGCTACTTTTCTTCTTGGAGCTGTGACTCCAATGCTTGCAATTTTGGATTTTCTATGAGGTTCTCATAAGTCTGAGCGCTCCTAGAGCTCATCTGCTTGCATTCCAAAGCAAGAGATTTTAATCTGCCAACTGCACTGCGGGAAGTTGCTTCCCATAGGTCTCTTACTTCTTGAGGGGTCTCAGGCACAGTACGAAGATCCGGATCTACGATGTGTTGTTGAAGCTGCCAGATCACTTCTTCAAGCTGTGCCACTTGCTGTGGAACTTGTTCTTCAGTTTTGACTTCTATGACGGTCACAGAATGAAGTTCTTTGTTGACCTGTTCCTTTATTTCTAGTTGTTCTGTGATCAACTGCTCCTTGCTCTACTGTAACTCTACTTTTTCCTCATCCCATTTCGTTTGCAGGGCAAGCTTCTCCCATTCTGCGTTACCCTGCAGCTCTACAAGTGCACTCTGTACTTGTGTCAAAGCCTGGGTGGCTTGCGATGTGTCTTATTGAGCTCATCGAAGGTGATCTTTGACCATATCAACAATCTGGTGGAGTTGAGCTGGCTCATCTCCTGGTTCTACTGTTCCTGCTGTCAGAGGTGCAATGGAGACTGCGCGGCTATACTGGAGTGCTTGCTGCACTCCTGGGAGTTCAAGCTTGATACGACTATACATATTCTCTTGCTTCGCCTCCTTCTTCTCTAATATCTCTTGTGAAGCATCACCGATAGTTGCAATGATGAAATTAAAATCATCCAATGTGAGGGTAGTCCGCATCTTGGTTACAGGGGTTCTAGGTTTCTTCTGGGAGGAAGATTTCTGAGGCGAAACCTTCCTTTTCTTCGACAATTCCTCTTCGTCCCTAGGCGGTGGTACTTTGCCTTTCTGTTGTTCAATTTCTTCACCATCACCCTCTTCTTCTGGTGTGATAGA
Source organism: Picea sitchensis (assembly GCA_010110895.2). NCBI lineage: Eukaryota > Viridiplantae > Streptophyta > Pinopsida > Pinales > Pinaceae > Picea > Picea sitchensis. The sequence continues at coordinate 60,092 of SNQJ01S0037020.1, forward strand.
GGCAGTCCTTACATATGTATTGTCTACATCGTGAACCTCTTTAGGCATCTTCGCCTTGCTTGGTCCTGGTGTATCCGACATAGTTTCTGGGCTATCAATATCGAACATCTCCGTGGGGTTCATTGGAATGAGAAGGTCTACTGACCATTCCTTGGTGATTTCTTCGATGTATTCCTCAGTCAACTTGTAATATGACTGCAACTATTTCTTTTGCTCATCAACACGCACTGTTATATAAATGAAGTGGTAGTCCGCGCTGAAATTCATTAAGGGCCAAAACCTGTGGAGGGTATTCGGGGTCATACGAGGCTCGGAATGGATGGCGAGCTTCAACTGGTTGTAGTAAGCATGGAAGACGACATTGGATTACCACTTTTTGTTCATATCATTCGAGTACCACAAGGTACTGAACTTCGCAGCCAAAGGTTCGAAGGGTTCAATGTCCGGGAAGGTCGCACCTTCCGGTAGCTCCAATGCGACGAATGCAATTAGGATGAGAAGCCATTTGAAGTGGAACTCGTATCCTTGGTCTTGTGCTTCCGTGTAGTCTAGTTCCAGCTAGTTTACCAAGTACTTCACCCAATTCATTTGAATTCCTTTTGTGCACTTTCCTGCGAGGTCTACTATGAATATAGTCACTTGGGTGGGCCGGTTCTTGTGAACTAGATTTCTTGCGATCAACTAACATGAAAGGCACACTGCACCGCTCTGAATAGAGGCTACCTTGTAACCTTGCATTCCCTTCTCGACATCGCCATAAGTTTCTTTAATTCTTTGTGTTAGTTCTCGGTCTGAGGTTTTTCTAGGGTAAAAATCCTGTGGGTCAGGGCCCTGCATGCTCAACCCTATGATCTGATTGATCAAGGTCGGATCCACAGTGATGCGGTGGTTCAACCATAAGTATCCTCCATGGTAACAAGACAACAGTAACTTTATGCATGCATTCAACTCCTGATGTCGTTCGAAGTGCGGGATCTTCATCACATTGAGTAGTGTGGACTGCACAAGGTTCTGGGTGCATGAATGTGGAATGATATTTGAGTTCTTGCCTTTAGTTCAGGTCAGATACTTGTGCAGGGTGAGCATGTTGTAGGCCTTCCTGTCACCCAGGTTGAAGTCACTAAACTTCAATGCTGCGAGCTTATCCTAGTCGGCGCAAACTGCGCGTATCCCTTTCGGGAGGCACGTCATGACCAGATAATTGTCAAACTCTCTGGGCACACTATCTTGGTTAATAGCGCCGCTTAGAGGGGGTAAGTAGGCAGGTATAATGCTCGATATCAGCTTGGCACTTGCGATATCGTCTCTATTTTTAGTACGCTTCTCATCGGCTTGGCGAGATGGTCCGGCTCGAGCAGTGGAAAGAGAGGTTGCTAGTCTTCTCGTCGATAATGCTTGAGCACATGTATATACTCTTCTCTCCGACATGACTCTCTCGGTCATTAAATCAAGAAGAACTTCTGTTACAGATTCTTTGACGACGGTGAGCTCATTGGACATACGTGCTTGGGATAAATTATCGGGGTCACAATGATTTGAAACACTGCACAGGAATGAACAACAAGGGCATGATGATCACTGTATACACTTGCTAGTCCACAAGCTTCAAATTCTCAGTTGGAAAAAGTGTTCTTTGTGTATGGTGCGATGAGATATATAGGCGATCTTGGCAATGGTTTGCTTTGTAATGGGTATGAGCCTCCTTAATTCCTGTTCTGTCTGTTATGGCACGGTCCAACAGTCTGGTGGTGAGCCATCAATTCTTTTTTACCTGTTCGGAGTGGCAATTGAATGGATATATCGGCCTCCAACGACTATATTGCTTCGCCATGGCGAAGTGCCCCATGTCGTTGTTCTGATATCCCGGGGAAGCTCCAATTTTGCAAATTTTCTTTCTGTGAGGTACCCCCTGGTACTTGCTGTAACTTTTCAATCTTAGCCTTCTTCTTACTCAGCTTTCTAGCCTTCTTCCCAGTGAGCTTTGTTTAAGTGGTTCTTTTCCTGTTCTGATTCTTATTTTCCTTGGACATAGTCACTTCGCACTGTTGAGGTTCTCTCCTAGGACTCAGGGGTAATATTTCTTCTTTGTCTAGGATAGGTACTTCAATCATCTGTGAGTCCTCTAATGCTCTTGCAACTTTGACATATGGGTTTCTAGTACTAAGTAGTTTCGATCTGTTCTCCTTCTCTTCAATCAATTGTGCGATCCTTCTAGTCATGAAATCTTTTAGTTCTTGTTGCTTCTGCCCCAAAAGTTGTTTTTCTTTCTTTCCTTCAGCTTGATCTCTGTCAATCCAAGGTTTCCCAAGTAACATGCTAAACGGGGTGCTATCCTCAATAAATTTGATAATATCAAAATCTTCCTTTGTCGAAGTTCCATTAGCATTCATAGTTATCTGAGTGAGCCTTCCACTTAGGTTTACCAGTTTCCCTCTGAATAACCCTATTCCTCCTAGGGAAGGAATCATAGCAGGCCTCCCTATAGCTTCCCAAGTGCTCTCTATCATAATATTCATTTGTGTCTCTTCATCTAGAACACAGTCAATGTCGAAGTCTCCTATTCTTACCTCGATGCATTCTTTTTCTTTAAATACCTCGGATAATCTAACATGTTGGTGGTCATTCAAGGTGTCTTGCATCTGTAGTAACATCTTCTCTGATTCTTTTTGGGGTTCTGCTATTTCAGAATCTTCTTTAAGGTTTTCCTCGTTCAGATTCATTCCTTCAAGCTTAGCAATCATTCTAGGGAAATCCAACACTTCACGGTCCAAGGCTTTGTAACAGAGACAACTAGGTCTTCCACCAAGGCATTCCTTAGCTAGATGGCCTAGTTTTCTGCAACTGTAACATAGGGTTAATCCTCTCTTTCTTTTAAATGATCCCCAACCTCTTCTATACTGCGCACTAGGATCATGGTAGCTAGCCTGCAAAAAAATATTTCTAGGATCATGCATCCATTTGTTAGTCCAAACATTCTTTCTATGCATAGGTATAACATATCTATCACTATTCTGATCATATCTATTCATATCAAACTTTCTTTCATCTATTAATGCTCTAGTTTTCAAGCTAGGATAGAATCTATCAATCATACCTAGATCCATGCTCTAGAAATAAAAATTTTCACTTATCTTACTTCTATAGAGCACAAAGCTTCCAGATCTAAGATATTTTAACTATTCTTACCTTTCTTAGAGCACAAAGCTTACAGATCTTACCTCTTTTCTTCAGAAATTTCCACTTTTACTTTTCTTAGAGCACAAAGCGTTCAGATCTTGCTACTTTTCTTCAGATATGTCCTTCCTTTCTTGGCACAAGGATTTTCAGATCAAGTAGAATACTGCGCACTAGGGCACAGATCCATGCATAGAGATTTCATAGTTTCAGGACGAATCTTTGCACAAAGCTTCTTCTTTCTTAGTTCCCAACAATCACAGTTTCAGGTCCTGGTAACAGAACCATTTGTTGGCACAGGGGCAGACCCAGGGTTCAATGCTACAACAATGCACCAACAAAACCCTAACTACAGGCCCTTTTGGCAACACCTACGAATCAGATGAAGTCTCACCTGAGGTAGAGGTAGGGGTGGTTGCAAGACTCAAGTGTTTGCAATCTTAGCTGGGACACAGATCTGTGATTATATCGCTTATAGAGAACTTATCATCGATCATTCATCAATATTCGACCCTTGTTATACTTCGCAGATAGCACAGAGCATCACAACATTCACTTAGATCTAAGGTATTCCAACACCTAGCAACAATAAATAGATCAGATCCAATAGACCAACACTAACATCTAACATACATGTCAGATCTAACATTCACGAACACCTAAGAAGCGCAAATCATAAGTAGATCTATCCAAATACATCAAAGCACTTAGCAAAAGCATAGATAAACATTTCAAATCAAAGCATAAAGCACAACACACTGATTTACGTGGTTCACCCCCACCTTAGGGCTACATCCACCAACTCTTCTTCTTTATTAGCATCTTCAATTGGTTACAACATAGAGCCACCAAAAACCCTACTGCGCATAGGACATAAGATCTGTGCAGCTCGCTAGATCCTTCTTCCTTGCACTATAGCACAAATCCTTCTATACCTTCTTACAGAGACTTGCACTTATCTCTACAAGCCTTTTACGATCATGCACAAAGCCCTTACAAAATATATTATCACTTAGCTTACATCACATACACCTCTATCTCTCTATATCCTCTGATAGATACCTAGATATCTATTTATACATTACAAAAGTGGGCCTAAGCATGGGTAAACCCATAGGCCGACATCTCTTTCCTGTTACATTATCCCAAAAACCCAAAAAGGACCTGAAGTGGGCCGAGATCCCGTGATCTCTACTTCGTCTTGTGCGCCTTCTTCAACTGGCTGTTGAAGTGCCAAAATAGGTCAAAAATGACCAAGGTTATCCTAAAACTTGGTCAAGGGCCAACAAGGAGATTGTTCAATTTTGAGGTAAATGAAACAATTGAGCCCTCAAAGTTCGTAGTGGAATTATTGAATAGATGCAACCAATGTATTGAACATGGGAAAGCAAGCACGACTGGAAGCAAATAAGGAAACATGCACAATGCCCTTTATTTTTACCCTCCCTACCTTTCACCTTCCTAGAGCCACTTATATCATTCATTCACATTATAATCTTCACTTATCCCTAATTCATCACCATATACCTATTTCATTGTCATCCTTCCCACAAACGATTACTTTTTCTTATGCCCGTTATACATTCCTTGACGAGCCATGCAGTGCTACTCATCTGATTGTCATTCCTCCCTGATCCCGACTGTGTCTCATTGCATTGCTAAACATATCTAGAGGGACATATGGCAACATATAAAAATGGCCAAGACAGTATGTCGAATTATTAAGAAGACCAAATGACAGTTGTGTCCAGCCTAAAGGACTAAAGAAAATATGTGTTTTTTCCAAGCAGTTGAAGAGACAGAGGAGAACGTCAGCGGAGCTAATCAGATTTTGCATACTGTTGTATTATTCAAATATATGCTATTTTTATTGTAAGAAGCCCAACCATTTTGAGTTGTGACATTTTTTGTATAAATACATAGATTCAAGATCTATTCAAGGCTGCTTCTTGCCGGGTGTAATAGAGAAAACTCTCCTTTTTTGAGTATTAATACAAATGCAGACAAAAATTCTAATTTCCAAATCTCTAAATTTCCTTATGTAATTCCTTAATAAGTGATTGATTGCAATTTAGTATCACAACTACTGTAATCAAATTATATCAACAATTCATTAAGTAAGTAGTTTTTCCTCTGTATTTACTATAAGTAAAGCAAGACCTGCAAGATGTTTGAATTACTACATTTCATATCTTGTTCAAGGGTGCGTGCTCTATATTTCTTCTACTGAAAACAAGGTGAGACTCATTTGCAATGGATGCCTAACTTTGTTTAACAGTTTTGTAAATTTTCTTCACACCATTTGATATTACAATTGTGACTCGGATAACGAAATACAACCTCTGTACTGTCCTATTATTAATTTCATTTAAGAATCATTTCTTATATAACTAAAGGTAGAAAAACATTCTTTTAAAACATCCTCATTAAACACTCCTGATGTCTGACATTACTCTTTGATCCTTAAGTTTAATCTCAGGCACAACATCTTTTTGGCGCCGCTACCGGGAACGAAGAAACAAAGTTTTTTTCCCTGGGAAAACGATAAGGTAAATTTCTATCTTTGATGGTGAACAAAGATTGAATACATAAGTAAGGCTTGTTTTTATTTTTCACTTGGCGAATCCACCATAGAAAAAAATGAAATTCGGTCAAAAGAATACCAAAAAAAATCCAGACAATAAGCAGACCACACTAGTGTCAGATCCCAAAAACTTGTTGAAACCAAAGGGATACGTCAAATCTACTATTGCATCAACAGGTAAAGTATATCAACCCAAAGTGACACAAGTTAATGCTAAGGTTCCAATTGAATAACTAACCCCTAACGAAAGTTTTAAACAGATTCATTTTGCAGAGGCATCAACTAGTGAACGTGTGGCTAAACTTGAAACTCCAAAGGTGAACGTTCCCAAGATAAAGCTTGAGATTGAATTTACATATACTTTTACCAACGAGAACAAAGGATCCCATTCAATACCTGTCATTGTTGACACTCTTCCGGGTCTCTCCTTTCCCGAAGTGAAGGTTTCAATTTCAGGGAACTCTGAAGAGTACTACTTATACCCTGATTCATCCCTGATCGTCTCTCCTATATATACATCTTGTAAATCTAAGGAAAACATCCCAAGTTTTCCTTTTCCTCCTCATATGGATTTTCCATCTCCTAACGGTCTTTTTCCGGAACTTCCTTCACCACACCCAGAAGCATTCAAAAGGTCACCACTTCAGTCCCTCGAAGTTTTTGAAAATCCCTTCTTTAGCTCCCGAAGTTCGTCTCCTAGACTTCCAATGGCTGGTGTTGGTGGCGCCAGAGGTGGAGTAGTAGGTGGACAAGGTCAAGGAAAAGCTCCACCTCCTAGAATATTTGCTAAGGTATCTTCCAGATATGCTCCCTTGGTCCTCCCTGTCATCCTTCATGATTTTCCCAAAAATTATATGAAAAACCTACCAAAATTCATGGGAGAGGGATATTTAACCGCAACTGAACACATAGCCTTTTTTTTATCAATTTGATGATATCCTTGGCATCGAACACGAGGATGTTTACTCAAGGTTATTAGTACAAACCTTTGAAGGACAGGTGAGGACCTGGTTCAGAGGACTCCCGGTAGGTTCCATGCGGTCATATGATGATCTAGAAAATGCCTTCCTAATACAACGGGGAGAGAAGAAGGACCATATTTATTATTTGACCGAATTCAAGACTTCAAGAAAACAAAATTTTGAATCAGTCCTTGAATTTACTCATAGGTTCAACAAACTGTATAAAAAAATCCCAGTTGAAGTCAAACCTTCTCAACCTGCGGAAAAAGTAACTTTTGCAGGAGCTTTTGAACCTGACTTTTCCCTCCTCTTAAGAGAAAGAAGATCTACCACTCTAGTAGGAATGCAAGATGATTCCATAGAAATTGAATCTAATATGATGGCATCCAGGAAATTAAAAACTAAGGTTGAGATAGGAACCAGAGAACCTAGGCATTTCAAAGAACAGGCAGGACCATCTGGATCTGGGAAGTCCACAGAAGATAAAATGGATGATATGGCCAAGATAATTAAAGATTTATCAAACAAGATATCCAGAATGGAATTAGATGAAGCGAAACCTAATACTTATGTTAGGAATCAGTTCAAGAGAAACCCTAACCCCCAGATGCAACAAAGAAAAATAAAAAATGAAGATCAAAAGATCGAAGCCCCATTTAAAATTGAAAATTTTATGTAGAGGGATGATGTGCAAAATTATGAGGAGTTAGAAGAAGATCCGAACAACCTTAGCGATGACGATCTTGAGCCACATTTAACCAGACAGGATTATGAGAAGTCTTTATACCTAGAATCCATGTTTAATAATGAGGAAAGCATTAATAATCTAGGAGACTCTGCCTATCAAGGGTTCACCGACTCAATAATGGTCGAACTCCAACAAAAGTACGATTTAAGGTCCAGAGAAAAAAATCCTACGAATGTTACACCAAAAAAGATTTTGTCGCGAAGTAAAACGAATGAGGCAACAGTTACTAAACCACCAACTGAAACACAAGCTGCCCAAACAAAACCAGTTGAAACAGGAACAATGCAAACTAAAAAACTGGAAAACACAGAAGCATAAATTCCAACCAGAGAAATTGAAAAAACAATTGGAGGTTTCAGTTTAGAAAATGAACTTAATAAAATTAAAATCCCCATGCCTCTGGTTGAACTTGCAAAAAACCCGATTTATAGAAAGGAAATTGCTAAAGTGATAAATTTTTCTGATGCTGAATGTCATGCAGATGTTATTAACCTACGGGATGAAAGACCTATGATCATGTTCGGTCCACACATAAAAAACACTAAGGATTCTGTTGCTCCATTTTATATTACACTAACTGTTCATGACCATTTACTCCACAATTGTATGTTAGATTCCGAGGCCTCTCATAATTTAATGCCTAAAATTATCATGGAGAGGTTAGGTCTCAAAATTACTAGACCTTATCAAGACTTGTACTTGTTTGATTCTAGAAAAGTTAAGTGTCCAGGCATGATTAAAGATTTGGTAGTAAATCTTGCTCAGATCCCTGTAAAAAGTATCCTTATGAATGTGGTCATTGCTAATGTCCCTACCAAATACAACATGCTTCTATCCAGGTCTTGGGGTGCCAAATTAGGAGGATGTTTAGCTGGACATGACTTACGCTACGATCTCGATTTTCGATGGACAATTCACATGACTATACAGAGAAACTAGATTGGCGTATACTGTAAGTGACCCCCAAAACCCCAATAATTACCTGGTCTATGTTGCTGATCAGGAATTAGGGAATTTTATATTATCTATAGATGACGATTTCGAAGAATGTACAGAAGAAGAAAATAAAAAATTAGAAATAACAAAAAAAAATGTAAATAGTAGAGAAGGAATGTGGAAAATTTTCTTCGATGGTGCCTCATCCTGCAAAGGAGCAGGAGCTGGAGTTTTGTTCATAGCACCAGGTGATGAGTATGTTATTCCCTTCTCTTATAGATTACAATGGGATATCGATTATACAAATAATGTTTGTGAATATGAAGCTCTGGTGCTGCAAAGAAGTTAAAAATTGAACATCTAATAATTTATGGTGACGCAGAGATTATTGTAAAATAGGTGAAACAACAGTATCAAGATAAACACCCAAGGTTGAGATCATACAGGAATTGTGCTTGGGATCTTATAGATAATTTCTTGTATTTTAACATACACTCTATTCCTAGAATGGAGAACCAACAAGACGATTCCTTGGCCAAGGTTGTTGCGACCTTCATACCGCCCATTATCTTGAAACTCAAATATCACATCGAGATGAGACACAGACCCTTGATCTCGAACAACGTTCAACACTGGAAGGTGTTCGAGGATGACGGACAAATTAAACTTTTTCTAGAGATGATTGATGAGTTTTCTGAAACTCACATAGATCAGGAAAACCAAAATGATCCTGCTTGGGTTATGCAAGAAGGAGAGAACCCAGAAAAATTCCAAGACAAGATCGTGAACCACCATATGCTCATGCTTAAGAACAATCAGATTCCCAGAGGCTTGATTCCCTTAGAAGGACTATTTGACCAGGATGACATTCCTTTAAAGTCTACCTTACATCCTCAACCCGAGGAAGTTGAAGACTTGTTGACGGGCGAAATTGACCGTCCGTCAACTGGGAGAGTGGAACCGGTCCGTGGTTGTCTAAATAACTCAAGCCGTTTGGGATGAACCACTCTGACGGGTTTAGCGGCTCTGTTAGCCAATCTAAGTCCTAAGAAAACAAAAGAAAACTACTCTAAATTAACTAATCTAACTAAAACTAACTATTAAAACAAACTAATAAAAACTAAACTAAACTATTAATATATATATGCAATTTACTATCTAATACTACACAACTATAATTTTATAAAATCAAATGATCACTTACTAACAGAGTCAAATTTAA
>SNQJ01S0037020.1:74028-97372 GCA_010110895.2 Picea sitchensis
CTTGTCAGTTGTGTAGCGATAAACAAATTCGAAAACACGATGAGCATATAAACAAGAGCGATCATAACAATCCAGTAATGATTTTAATGTGACTTCGTAAATCAAGTTTTCACGCTTTCAGTCGTGAAAACAAGAACAAAGGTGAGTGTGCAAACGCATATAAAACAATAGTGCCGTTTTATTGAAGAGATTGTGACAAAATCAAAGTTTGCAAAACTCTGGTGTAGGCAGCTTATAAGGACAGTATAAAAATGTGAATTGGCTGCCAACAAGACTGTAATGTAGGAACTAACGAAGATCCAAAAATGGTCAAGTTATCAAAGTACCTTCCGACCCAAATGAAAAGTAAGTACACTGAGTTTCTTAGGAAGTACAAGGATGCTTTTGCTTGGTCTTATGATGATACGAAAACTTATGATACCTCTATTATCGAACATAAGATTCCTCTGAAACTTGGTATTAAACATTTTAGACAGAAACTCAGACAAATAAATCCTATTCTCCTACTAGTGATAGAAAGGGAAGTCAAGAAGCTTCTTGATGCGAAAATTATCGTTCCACTCAGGTATTCTGAATGGGTAGCGAATTTGGTACCCGTCAGAAAGAAAAATGGCGAAATAAGGCTCCGTGTAGATTTCAAAAACTTAAATCAGTCGTTACTCAAAGACAACTACCCACTACCGAAAATGGATCATGTTATAGAAAAGGTAGTTGGAGCTAATAGGATGTCCATGATTGACGGTTTTTACGTATACAATCAAATCCTTGTCCATGAAGACGACAAAGAAAAGACTGCGTTTACCACTTCATGGGGAACTTTTATGTACGATAAAATGCCATTTGGTTTGATGAATGCAGGGGATACTTTCCAGAGAGTGATGGACATCGCATTCGTCTGTGAGAAAGACAAATTCGTTGTTATTTATCTTGATGATTTGACATTTTTTTCTAACTCTAATGCAAAACATCTACTACACCTTAGGCAAACCTTCGAAAAATGCAGAAAGTTCAGTTTTTCTCTTAATCCTAAGAAATCACATTTCGCTATGCAAGAAGGTAAGCTCTTGGGTCATATAGTGTCAAAATAAGGAATCAAGGTTGACCCTAAATGAGTTGAGGCTATAGACATGATTAATATTCCTAGGAACAGAAAAGAAATTCAATCTTTTTTAGGAAAGATCAACTTTTTGAGAAGATTCATTCCCAATTTTGCTGAAATAATTAAAATGATTACATATATGTTGAAGAAAGACAACGAAGTGAAATGGACCGTTGAAGTTAAAGAATCATTCGAGCGTGTCATGAAATCTATAGGGGAAGCACCGGTGTTAGCAAGTCCAGACTATATAAAGGAATTCTTGATCTTCTCATTCGCTTCCGAACATACTGTTGCAGCAGTACTCCTGCAAAAGAACAAGGAAGGATTCTAGCAAACAATAGATTTCTTTAGAAAAAGCCTCAGGGATGCGAATTAAGGTACGATATACTTGAGAAGAAATCATATGCAATGGTGAAGGCTCTCAATGCTTTCAGGACATATGTACTGCATTCCAAGATAATCGCTTACGTGCCAACTAATGCTATCAAAGACATTTTAGTTCAGCCAGACAGTGATGGGAGAAGAGGATGATGGTTGGCCAAAATTCAAGAATTTTATCTAGAAGTGAAATCGACCAACCTAGTCAAAGGTCAAGGCCTAGAGAAACTGTTAGCCGAATCAAATTTTAGGGCACTCGGGATAAATCACCTGGAATCACACGGATATCTCCCAGATATAGAGGAGCTTGATGATCAAACCCCTACGATTCAGAATGAGGATAAGTTTTCTTCTTTTGCTTGGTATTGCGATATTGTTTCATAACTCCTTAACCTTTAGTGCTTGAATGACATGGCTCCATCCAAAGGGAGAACTTTGAAGCTACACGCTAAAAAATATTGTATTATTGATGGCCAATTGTGCTGGAAGGATCCTCTAGGTTTCTTTTTATGTTTCTTAACAGAACCTGAAACAGAAGTCATCATAAATGAATTTCATGAAGGAGTGTGTGGAGGACACCACGCCTTAAGGGAAACGACCTACAAGATTTTAAGAGCTGGATATTATTGGCCAAAGTTATTTACTAATGTGAATGCCAAGGTCAGAGCCTGCAACTCTTGCCAATTGTTGTCTGGTAAGCAAATTCTCCCTGCACTACCTTTAATCCTAGTCAAAGTAGAAGCTCCCTTTCAACAATGGGGTCTAAATTTCATCAGAAAGATCCATCCACTGTCAAGTGCTCAACATAAATGGATTTTAACTGCTATCGATTACTTCACGAAATGGGTAGAAGATATTCCAACTCGAAATGCTATGGATTCAGTAGTAATAAATTTCTTGGAAGAGAACATCCTATCAAGATTTGGTTGTCCTTGGAAAATAGTCATTGACAACGCCCAAGCTTTCAAATCTATGGCAATGGTCAATTTCTTCCAAAACTACAACATTGTGTTAGGACATTCTACAACCTATTATCCTCTGGGGAATGGGTTGGCTGAATCGTCTAACAAGAGCCTGATGAATATAATAAAAAAAGAGTTGACATAAAATAAAAAGTCTTGGCACGTCCACCTAAAATATGCTCTATGGACGAACCGTATCGGCACCAACAAATCAATAGGTATGTCCCCTTTTCAATTGGTTTATGGTACTGACGTTGTCCTTCCTATCAATCTTTCTCTTCCTGTGATGAAACTCTAGCAGGATGCAAATGAAGAGCCAAATGACATTACAAGAAGGATAAATCAACTAATCGAAGTTCAACAAAATAGGGCCGAAGTGGATGATAAGCTCCAAAAATACCAAGATAATATGAAGGCCCTTTTCGATAAAAAGGCTAAAGACAGGGAGTTTCTTCCCGATGATCTAGTTTTAAAGTGGGATGCTAGAAAAGAGGATGCAGGGAAACATGGCAAGTTCGACCATCTCTGGTTCATACCTTTCAGAATTGCAGCTGCTGAGGGGAAAAATTCCTTCTTGCTAGAAAATCTCGACGAAATTTTTTTCGACGCTCCTATCAACGAGCGTTACCTAAAATATTTTATGCAGTAGTCATATTTCTGATTCCCATTGTATATATCGGTTTGGATCAACGTTTGTTTCCGTTTTTTTTTTTAAATTGCAATTTCTCCTTTCTACTGTAAATTATCCAAGGCATTTTATAGTTTGTTGTAAATAAACCATATTTACTTGATATCACCGAAACAAAATATAAAAGAACTTGTATCGCATACCTACAGAGTTTTCTGACATTTCCCATTTTGTTCCTGTGCATAATACTTACTATCAAATGAGAGATAAGGATACATCAAAATCCAACACTCATTTTTCAAAGACATTCGCTTTCTCTCAAAACAGGTGATAACTTAATGATTTACTTGATTGAAAATACAAAGGAAACCTGAGGTATGAACTCCTACCCCGCTAGTTCAAACCATTTTAAGGAAATCTTATCGGATGTAAAGGAGGTTTCATTCATACAGATATTGTCACTTTGATCAAAGATCAGAGAAGTATGAAATTACAACCTAATTCTAAAGCCTTCTCTGAAAGGAATAAAAACCGAAATAAAAAATGAAATAAAAAGAAAAATAAAATAAGAATAAAAATGGGGCTTGAAAGGAAGTTCGAGAATCAATAAACAAACTTGTGTCAGAATGAGATTCTTTTGTGTCTGGCCCTCTGAATCATCGTTGTGTTTTATTTTTCCTATCTCCGAGCTCTTATTCTCTTTTGATTTTTGCTACCTTTCCCGGGTCTTCATAGAAAGAAAGAATTACACCTTGACTCTGAAAACTTAAAAACATATCTCCGAAACAAGATTAGACAAAAATATTTACGTTCCTTTGATTTTAACTGAAACAAAGTATGTCTAGGCTAATCCTGATAACTCTAGCTCTTCTATCGGATTTTAAACTGACTAATTCACTCAAGGTTGATCCTTGAAATTCAAAATTCCTACAAAATATTCCCTATAGGCGAAGGTGTATTGAAGATCGGAAGAAAATTAGTTTCGGAGTATACTTAAAAAATTATGATTGACCTGCCTTTTAAAATTTTAAGCAGATACATACAGATTGATTACCCCCACTTCAAAATATTAAAATAAAAGACAGATGGTGAAAGGAAATTCATAATTTGATTTCCCCCATCTTGTCCAAAGAGACAATGAAAGGAAATTCATATAATGATTACCCTCATCTCAGAAAAATGCAAAAATGCTAATTGAAATGGTGAAAGGAAATTCAATGGGAGAAGTAGATAACTTCACCCGGGTATTGAACAAGCTCACTGGCAGTGAAGCAATATCTATGATATATGTATGGTTTTCATACATGTCTACGAAACATACTCTAACATCTAATTCTCTTTCTGGTAATATTTACATTCTGAACCAACGAGGGATTCCCTAAATAATTTGTTCCATATACTTAACCTTGATGCGAACAAAATCGATCAAAATATGATATTTCGGTTAAAGTTGTTTTGATTATCTTAAACAGATCCAAACTCGGTTTTAATAAAGGGAAATTTTAATTAGCATAACTTGAGATAAAAAAATGAGATGTGTTTTGAAGGTTCTCTGAGATTTGGTTGGAGATTTTTTTTTTTTTTTTGTCTATGATTATTTCCCTAAAATATTTCCCATAAATGCAATAATGACTCCATTTGCCCAATAAAGGCACTCGGCCTACTATTATTCCATGTCTCAAAGGGAGACGCGATCCCCAGATGGAGCCTATGTTGGAACACATACAATTCTTAAATTTTGAGCCCTATACTTTTCACCTCATGAAAATATAATTCTACCCGAAGAAAACGAAAAATTGATAAATGACATTTTAATTTTAAATCAAATTCCTTTGCTGGTTGGTAAATAATTAGGCGTGCATGATATCTTCCATTGATAAGTTTTTCCTTTTGATCGAATGATCCTAATACCCCTGGATTTTTGGAGCTGCCTGAATTTTAAAGAGGTAAATCTCTAACGGTTGTTTCGGAGCTCCGCGCTTCAGATGTTGCAATATGTCTTAACAATAAAAACCCCAAAGCCATGAAACACGAAAGTGTCTGCTCTTCGCTTTTCATAAACCTTTTTAAAGGCACAAGTCGTAGAAAATGTGTACCTTTCAAATCTTTCCAGAGTTGACACGTGGCACCTCCATTTCCTCGACACGTCAGGATGACCTAGTCTATGACACGTTGCTACAGGAAATGGTCCTTTGGGATTTTAACAAAGAACGAATTCACGAATCACTGAAATTTTGAAATGCCAAAGTATTAAACATAAAATAATTAAGTTAATCATGATCAAAATATAATAAATGTCTTCGTAGTTTGGGTTTTGGGTGTTTCCCCTGGATTATATTCTAAAATTTTCGATGTCCAAACTCCCAAAATACTTCAAGTTAAATGTAGTTAATTAGGACTTAAAATAAATTACCAGATAATTAATTGCTTCGCATTTCAGGTTTCCGGAAGTCCCTCTCGAGATACATTGAAAGTTCCCGAAGTTCGAACTCCCGAAACACCTGAAGTTAATGCACCATCTTAAACATGATTAATTAAAGTTTTACAAGTGATTATTCAAAGATTAATCTTTTCACAGATTCGGGATTCGGGAGGCTCCCACTCAGTCACATCGAAAAATCCCGAACGCGAATCGTCGAAGTGTTGATGGAATTTATGACTAGTTAAGGATAATGATTCAAACGCAGGTTGTGGAATGCCAGGTAGACTTTCTCATCAAACGTTAATAAATTTTTCGTCAGTGAAGTTATACGAAAAGTGATGACTCTGTTTTGAATAAAAGCACTTCGATTTCGAATTCATTTTCACTTTCTACAATTAGCAAGCTTTATTTGTTTGAAGGATTCAAGAATTTTCTCTGCAACAAGTAATTTACCTCTGTCTCCTTAGAAGTTATGGCACCACAGAAAATGATGAAAAGGCCTGATGTGGCGGGTGCGTATTCAAACCCAAATGCAAACGTTCTTTTATACACAACACCGCGAGCCATATACATTGTTAAAACTTGGATGCAAGTGTTCATGATTTTAGAGCGTGAAATCATAAATTATCCCGAGGACTCTACCGAAGAAGAGGGAAACACTTATACAACCAAAATAAATCAGACATATAGCGTAGTCAGAGTTGCAAAAAATAGCGGCACGACCGAGGCTCATGCCTTATAATGACATGATAAGTTGGGCCTTGGAGCACATTGACATCTAGACCAGGAGCATCGTTAACCATTAGAAGGTCATTGTCGGCTCTGTCCGACCAAAACATATGCAAGTAATGTATAAACTCTCCCCTAATCCGAGATATACATTCAATGCTGCATTCATTCTAGAGTTTGAGCAAAAGGAGTGCGTCTAGTACGACATGAACTGTCCCGATATAATCAAGTCTTGGTGGGGGCAACCAGAGAAATTCATAACTTATGCTCATGGTATATATGGAACTGCGTATTTGGATGCCCATATGGTGTATGTAGTGATGATGTTATGTCAATTATTCGGAAAGAATATCCCTACGCACTTCTTGGTGGAATGGGTATCCATCATGCATGAAGTAGCAGAGGGTTTCACTTTCAATTGGGCCAAAATGTTGTCCGATAAATTGGCTAAAGAGATTGTAGAATATAAAACAACAAATTCAAAAGGACATCCCTCCACCTTCTACATGTCATCATATATGTTGGATGCCATCTGTTTCATGACGCCTTTCCCATTGATGAATTGGAGTTGGACCCCAGCTAGTGCCGAGCCCATTCATTTCTATCATTCCAAGCTATGGGAAGAAAAAGACAAAGATTTATTTTATGAAATCTGTCACAATGTGGTGGTTCCTGTTCATATAGCCCTGTATGGCCACCCACCTCCTCAAATTTCAGACAGGATTATGGGAAACCTGGGTAAGCTAGTAGATTGGTTTATTGAGGAGAACTTCTATTCCATTAGGGTTTTTGGGTGCTCAGTTCCTCCCCATGCTCTCCCACGATTCTTACCAGACCGACTAGTATGCAGAGAAGTGGCCTACCAGATAGTAACAGGAGGCATCAACAAAGAGTTGAAGGCAACACAGAAAAAGGTATGGCCGAATTTCCCCATTCAGGTTGGCATGTTTTCATTACTAGATTTTGGTCACTCCTGTTGGATCATGTTGTCATTGATGCCAATGGTTTGATTGATTGATGTCATTGATTGATGTCAAGTGATTGATTGATGTCAAAGGATTGATTGAATGCTGATTTATGTAATATAATATGTATTGTCCTTGATGAGAATGCATAGATGAAGATGGATCAATGAGTTGTCATTGATACATGATGAAGATGGATCGATGTGGTTCCATTGGTATATGATGCATTGTTGGAAAAATGTATAGATGAGTCATTATTGTCTTATCATGATTGATAAGGTGCACAAATGAATGAAATCCAAAGTGGTCCCCTTATGGTGAAATCCCTCACGGGAATAAACTCTTGGTTAAGTTATCCCTAGAAGAATGGTTGGAGGACCCATGCTCATTTATTGTCTTATCATGATTGATAAGGTGTACAAACAGAGATGAACTCCAAAGTGGTCCCCTTATGGTGTGAAAGCCCTCAGGGAAGATGCTATGGATTGAGTTATCCTAGAAGAAAGGTTGGAGGACCCATTCTTGTATGAGGAATAGCGAGATGAAGATCAATTGTTGGTGAAACTATCCTAGATGGATAGTGCTTGTCATGCATTTCTGGTGGTATGTGGAATGTCACATAACTCCTCATGGTTTTGAGAGTTATGGCCTTACAAAAATGAAGGATTTACATGAGAAGGCTTGAAGCCCCCAAATTCAAAAGAAGTCAAAGTGACCTAAAAGAGAAATGATAAAGAGGTGACAAAATCAGAAGGAATATTCATGAAGAGTGGTTAACCCTAAAAATAGGAAAATAGGTTAGTGAGCCTAGAAATGGGATAATATTATTTAAATGATAAATTAAAGTGGCAAATTCAAGATTGGATTATTTAAATAATCAGATAAAGTGACAAAATCAAGAAATGATAAAGTAAGATTTGACAAAATCAGAAGGAATATTTATGGAAGTGGTTAACCCTAAAATAAGGAAAATAGGTTAGTGACCTAGAAATGGGTTAATATTATTTAAATGATAAATTAAAATGACAAATTCAAGTGGATTATTTAAAATAATCAAGAGAAGTAAGAAAAATCAAGAAAATGATAAAGTAAGGTGAAATCCAAGAAGGAATATTTAAATGTTAAGAGTATTGGAGAATTTTCTATTTGCATGGAAAGTGGTTAACCCTAAAATAAGGAAAATAGGTTAAAGTGGCCTAGAAATGGGTTAGTGACTGAAATGGGTTAAAGTAGACTAAATGATGAAATCATCGGAACAATGGTCTCTTGTAGATCATCCTTTTTGTGGAATCAATGGAGAGCTTCTACATTGGGAATATATTTTGGAGTATTGATGGAAGCTTCTTGTGAGAGATTCTTGAACATTTTGGTGTGGAACAGGGATGCTGGCATCTATAGGTGACTAAGACGGCAGGATATCAGCCGAAATTCTGAGAGAGGAGTGAAGAAAAGGCCGAAAATGCAAGGAAAAGGATAAATTCTTTTGATGGTGCTTTCTAAGGTATGTTATTTACTGGAGTCATCTCACCATTTTCGCTATAACCTTTTTTATATAATGATTTGAATCCTGAAATTACTATGAAATTGAGAAAACATATCAAGTATCTGTGGTTAAAAATTCAGCTTGTGGGTCATTGTATTTTGGAGTTACTCCGTGGAGAAAATAGGGTTTGTGGCTAGTCCTGAAACTAGTCAAAATCAGGTGTTTCAGGTAAAAAGTCATAATAAAATTTATTCATAACAGATTCAAATTCAATTGAGACCAATTGTGTTGGTTATATTACAGTCTGTAGTATTCTCTGTAGCAATTTTATATCTATTCATCAAATATTTTGTGCGGGCACGCTCTACAAGGTCGCTCTCTAGAATAATCAGAATTCAGCAAGGTATGCCATTTTTGCTATAAATCATTTTATGAGGTTCCAGTAGTGCCACTTGTAGGAATTTCATAAAACACTGAATAAAATTACATTATCAGTTTCATATCTTTATTAAGTACAAGGTAGGGTATGATTATTTCAAGTTAGGGTTGTTGACTAATCCAAACTAGTCATGGATTGAGACAAGCGGTTGATGAGTTAAGCACATACATGGTATAGTTGGTGATGTTGGTACATATTGATGAGTCATTGTTGATGGTAGTTGACACATGATTGGTATATACTTGGTCCATGGTTGGATACGCGACATAGTGCGAGTGATTCTGGGGTTGTTTGCTTTTGAGTTGGTGCATGGTTGATGCTCTTGTTTATGATACAGTTGATGCTCTTTGTTGAGGATTACCTCATCTCCCGGTTTTGGTGCTGAGAATGCAGGCTGAGTCTTACATATAGAGCTGGTTCTCTTGTAGAAGTTGTACTCTATTTAGTTGTTGATAAACCCCAAGGATTGTAGTCCGTAATAAAAGAAAATTGTACATACATCTTGTGTTCTTTGTGTTCATTGTGGTGATGACTTGTTGATGATATATTGCTGATATATATTTGTTGATATGTGTCCACATTTAACTGGTTATAAATGACAACAATGGGTATGAATAAATATTGAATGCTAGTGATGATTTTTTGTGAAAGAGGGAAGTTTTGGGAAAAAAAGGAAGCTACACTCATTCCACCCCCTCTAAGTGTGGTAGGTGTGTCCAACAATTGGTGCTCAGAGAGGGCCTTCACTACAAGCCTTAACAAGCTTGAAGGAGATCCATAGACACACACAAATGGATGATGAGTTCCAATCCTTGATGAGGAAATCTATTCTACAAGTAGAATAGATATGAGAGTAGCTGAGACAATGGGGCAACTATTTTGGAAGGCAACCACCGATTGGATATGTTCAGTGAAGAACAAGTGAAGCTTGCAGTGACTCAAAGGGAAGGAAAGAAAGAATGATGCATTGGTTCTCAATACAATTCTTAGTGGACTCTGAAGCTATCAAAGAGAGCATGGGACAATGCATGCATGGGATCTATGGATAAAGCTAGAGGAGACATATCAAGAAAGAGAAAGAAGAAATTGAAGACCACTCCATCAAGATCATCAAAGGGTAAAGAATCATCAAACTCTTGAATGCATTATTTCTAAATGTGATTTTGAAAACATTTTAAATGAAGATAAAAGAATCAAAGAGTGATAATAGCACAAAGGAGAGAGATCTTGAAGACATTTCAAATAAGAAACAAAAGAGGTATGTGTTGATATTGGCAAAAGGAAAGATCATGAGGATATTTCAAATGAAAGTAAAGAACACTCTAAAAGCCCTTGAATGAAATGATGATGATGATGATGAATTTTCTCTACAAGTGAAAAAGATGTAAGATATAGTTTGTGTAAAAAGTTTGATGGTATTTATCCCATGAAAATAATAGAAGGAAATCTATTAAAACTTCAAAGTGAGAGGGATTATACATGTATAAGAACTGATCATTTTTTATACACACTATAACTATCTTCGGATAACACTAAGAAGTTTCTTAGGAGGAGTCAAAGGCACATATTGAAGTTAAAGGGAATGCTCAAAAGAACAAGAAGAGTTTAGAATTAGAAGAAAAGGAAGAAGAGATCACAAGACTAAAGAATGGAAAAGAAGACATGAATATAGATGATGAGATTGAAATTACAAAAAGTTTGAAACTATTGTCCATCTCAAGACACAAATTAGAAGAAGCCAAAAGAATATAGAAACTATTGAAGATTCAAATAAATGAAAAGAGAAGAATCATGTTGTAGGTTAGAAGCTGAAATTGTTGACCTTAGAAATAAAGGTGGAAAAGAGTCAAATAAATTCTTGAATAGCTCATGAAACTTGGATGAGATCTTGGAGAGTCAAAGATCATCATGTGATAAATCAGGTCTTGGATACAAAGGAGAAGATACACATGCTGGAACAAGCACCTCAAAGAAGCATGAGGTAAAATATATCCAAGAAGGAGACAATGTTTCAAAGTAACCATCTACACAAGGAAAACAAAACTTCAAAAGAATAAAATAGAAGACATCAAGAAGCTATTGGGACACCAAAGCAAAGGTATGAAATTATTTTCATGGGCATTGTTATTCATGTAATGGATATGGTCACAAAGCTTTGATTGTAGATCTTATGAAAGAAAATATAATGGAAGATTCTATAACACCACAAGATGTTGGAGATGTGATCAAATAGGACATATTTACGTTCATTGTAACTCTATGAGATACTACAACTGTAGTGGATTTGGCCACAAATCGGAGGATTGTTGGAACACAAGAATAAACTCAATGATGAGGACTTCACCACACGTAGCATGGCTAGAATAAGGAATTAATTAAGGAAGGGAGACATATTCGAAAATATGGATACTCAGAGCTCAAGTTAGAAGAGAAGGGTCATATACAAAAGTGGGTGAAGAAAACTGAGCAAAACAGATCGGAATGAAGATTAAAGGGAAGTTCAAATGTACCATCTACTAAGGCACACGCAAGGCAACAATGAGTGACAGTTGCGTGTCCATGCATTTTGACCTTGAATAAGGTCGTGTACATAACACTCATTTGTCTGGCCGAGGCATGTGTCTATTGTAAAGCCTTGGGAGAAAGGAAATTCACATGAAAAGCCAGGTTTGATGTGATGGTATAACTTTTGTTGTAGGGTCTGACATTGCTTGTTTATTCTGAGTTGACACATTTATTTGTTGTAGGTTTAAGTGTTCACCATCTATTGGATTATGTAAAATAAAATCTTGGGTCCTGGAACTGACCCATGAGTATGGTTTGATGTTGATACATTTGGAGTACATAAATTTACTTTTTTTGAAGTTTCATTGATATATCTTATGATGTATTATTGGAAGCATATGGTATTGTTGGATATCATAGTGCATGCATTTTTCATGTGGATGGGCTACACATTGAGACATGTAGTTGATAATAGTCATATGTTGTACATCATTGGGAGTCTTAGCTTATTGATGCATGGTTGATATACTTTTGCTTGGTGCAAGTAATGATGCATGATGGTACATTCATGGATAGTATTTGTTTAACATATTGATAGATGCACATTATTTAGCATGTTGGTAGATGCACATTTGTATAGTGGTAGATGCTCATGTTGGCATATAGTGGATACATTTCATGGATGATATCTTGCAGCACATTGTTGATGTACATGGATGTTGTGCATGGTGGGTACATTTTGGTAAATGATGCAATTGGTGGATATATTATTCACATGAGTTCTGTTTCATTGTTGACATATATTTTGTTTCATGATGAATGGTATAGCACAAGTTTGATGCATGAACAGGTCAAGGATGCGTCATATGGTAGCATATTGTTCATACTTCAGAGAAGATAGGAGACATACTCTTAGGGGGTCATTCTTCTTCCATGATTCTTGGAGGAGATATTTATTAGATGCATACCTACAGAAATAGACCTATATTTGAAAAAGAGCATAAAAGCATAATTCCAAGGGGAGAAATGATCACAGGGGGATTATGTTCGATGTATTTTCAGAAATACATCAGATTGATATCCATTGCTCAAAAGGGAAGTGTGAGGAGGAATATCAAAGGCATTAGGATAAGAATTTAAAGGAGGTTCAAACAAGGGAGCAACCCAAGAGGAGAATGGCCCTTTTCCATTGATGTCAAAGGGGAGATAATCCATTGATGTGATTGATGTCTATTGATGGGAGAGATTGATGTGGAGATAGTCACATTGACTATGATGTAGAACATGCCATATCTACGTGTTGACATCACTAATTGGTAATTAGTGTGGTAATGTTGGTATTATACATCAATGCCAAAGGGGAGATTGTTGTTGGATCATGTTGTCATTGATGCCAATAGTTGAGATGATTGATGTCATTGATTGATGTCAAGTGATTGATTGATGTCAAAGGATTGATTTGATGATTTATGTAATATAATATGTATTGTCCTTGATGAGGCCATAGATGAAGATGGATCAATGAGTTGTCATTGATACATGATGAACATGGATGATGTGGTTCCATTGGTATATGATGCATTGTTGGAAAAATGTATAGATGACTCATTATTGTCTTATCATGATTGATTAGGTGCACAAATGGATGAACTCAAAAGTGGTCCCCTTATGGTGAAAGCCCTCATGGGAAGAAGGCAGCTTTCAGGATTGAGTTATCCTAGAAAGAGATGGTTGGAGGACCCATGCTCTCTCATTATTGTCTTATCTTTGATTGATAAGGTGTACAAGCGGATGAACTCCAAAGTGGTCCCCTAGGTGAAATCCCTCTCATGGGAGGCAGCTTCTGATTGATTTATCCTATAAGAAGGTTGGAGGACCCATGCTTGTATGAGGAATCTGAGATGAAGATCAAAGGGAAATTGTTGGTGAAACTATCCTAGATGGATAGTGTTTGTCATGTATTTCTGGTGGTATGTGGGGTGTCCATAACTCCTCATGGTTTAAGGGAAGTTATGGCCTTCTGAAGATGAAGGACCCCACATGAAGGCTTGAAGCCCCCAATTCAGAGATCAAAGTGCCCTAAAAAGAAGAAATGATAAAATAAAGGTGACAAAATCAAGAAGGAATATATATGGAAAGTGGTTAACCCTAAAAATAAGGAAAATAGGTTAAGTGACCCTAGAAATGGGTTAATATTATTTAAATGATGAATTAAAGTGACAAATTGAAGGTGGATTATTTAAATAATCAAGATAAGTGACAAAATCAAAGAAATGATAAAGTGGGTGACAAAATCAAGAAGAATATTTATGTGGAA
Organism: Picea sitchensis; assembly: GCA_010110895.2. Taxonomy (NCBI): domain Eukaryota; kingdom Viridiplantae; phylum Streptophyta; class Pinopsida; order Pinales; family Pinaceae; genus Picea; species Picea sitchensis. Next base: position 87,956 of record SNQJ01S0037020.1, read on the forward strand.
AGTGGTTAACCCTAAAAATAAGGAAAATAGGTTAAGTGACCTAGAAATGGGTTAATATTATTTAAATGATAAATTAAAGTGACAAATTCAAGATTGGATTATTTAAATAATAATCAGAGAAGTGACAAAATCAGAAATGATAAAGTGGGTGACAAAATCAAGGCAGAAATATTTAAATGTTAAGTGTTGGAGAACTTTCTATTTATGGAAAGTGGTTAACCCTAAAATAAGGAAAATAGGTTAGTATTGACCTAGAAATGGGTTAAGTGACCTAAAAATGGGTTAAGTGACCCTAAAGGATGAAAGTATAAATAAAGATGAAATGGTCTCTTGTAGATCATCCTTTTTGTGGATCAATGGAGAGCTTCTTGTGGGAATGTATTTTGGAGTATTGATGGAGAGAAGGCTTCTTGTGAGAGCTTCTTGAGCATTTTGGTGTGGAACACTTGAGGATGAAGATCTATGGGTGACTGAAATTGTAAGGATATATAAGCTGAAATTCTGAGGAGAGAATTGAAGAAAGAAGGCCGAAATGAAAGGAAGGATAAAATTCTTTTGATCGTGCTTTCTAGGTATATTATTTACAAGGTCATCTCACCATTTTGGCTATAACATTTTTTCTATAATGATTTTAGATCCTAAAATTGCTATGAAAGTGAAAACATAGACAAAGTATCTGTGGTTAAATTCATCTTGTGGGTCATTTTGTTGGAGTTAAACTCTGTGGAAAATAGGGTTTGTGGCTAGTCCACGAAACTAGTCAAAATCGGGTGTTCAATTAAAAAGCAGTCATAACTTCTTCATAACAGATTCAAATTCAATTGAGACAAAATGTGTTGGTTATATTAAAATCTGTAGTATGCTTTGTAATATGTTTGATCTATTCATCAAATATTTTTCTTGAGGCATGCTCTACAAAGGTAAGGTCTCTCTTTAGAATAAGCGAGAATTCAACAAAGGTATGCCATTTTTTCATAAATCACTGAGAGGTTCCAAGTAGTTCCACTTGGAGGAATTGCATAAACACACTGAAGAACATTGTGTATCAGTTTCAAGAGCTTTATTCAGTATAGGTACAAAGTTATGATTGTGCAAGTTAGGGTTGTTGACTAATCCAAAAACTAGTCATGGTTGAGAACCAGAGCAGGTTGATGAGTTGGCACATACATAGGAGTGTATAGTTGATTATGTTGGTACATATTGATGATTAATTGTTGATGAATATTTGACACATAATTTTTATATACTTGGTACATAGTTGGATCACTTTTATGAGTACGGGTTGATTCTGAGGTTGGTACATGGTTGATGCTCTTGTTTATGGTACAGTTGATTATATATTTGAGGATTGTTACCTCATCTCAGTTGGTGCTGAGAATGCAAGCTGAGTCTTGGATATAGATGGTATACTTGTAGATTTGTACTCTATTCAGTTTTGCTGATAAACCCCAAGAGGATTGTAGTAAGTAATAAAAAGAAAAATTGTACATACATCTTGTGTTCTTTGTGTTCATTGTAGGTGATGACTTGTTGATGATATATTGTTGATATATGTTGTTGATATGTTCTCACATATAACTGGTTATAAACTATATGTTGTTGATATGTTCTCACATATAACTGGTTATAAATGACAACAATGGGTAATGAATAAATGTTGAATGCTAATTGATGAGTTTTTGTGCAAGAGGGAAGTTTTGGGAAAAAGAGCCCCACACTCATTCACCTTCCCTCTAAGTGTGGTAGGTGTGTCCAACAACTCCAAAGTGGGGGTTGTAGCTCTGGAAGATGTCAAATTGGTTGACATCAAGTTCAAAAGACACGATCCACGTAGGATTGTGGAAAACCACCTAGCCCAGTTCAACATGAAAATATATGTGCACGAAAACTGCCCGTATGACGAAATATTCAAGGGATTTAGGTCTTATGAGGAGGTATAGGATAAATTCCAAATCCTTCCCCCAGATCAACAAGCTGGTTTTGTCAATTTTCAAAAGCACATGTGGAATAGCCTACCCAAGGTACTACAAGGAGAGAAAATAGCCACTCCCCCTTCGTAGGAATCTAGGACTACAGGTTCTGAATCAAGTCACTCTGGTCCACTCAAAGTTGAGAAAACTCTGAAGAGCTCGGAGGTATTGACACAAAAATTAGAAGCATCGTTGTCATACCATATAAGCCCCTAGGAAAAGGGTCAAGTCGAAGCCTTCCTAAAACAAGGACAAATGGTGCCTCCTTTGTAGCTAACCACCCCTGCTGGCACATCAAATACAACAGAGCAACAACAATCTATGGAGATTGGTACCTCCATTACATCATTGACACCTCTGCAATACAGCCTCAGAAATCCTAATTATAAAATTGTTTTTGTAGATGATCTTAACCCCATCTCACCTGAAGAGATGCCTCCTTTTGATTTCTTTTTTATTAGAAAACGGAAGGTCACTGTGAAAAGGGAATCACACCTGAAAGATGGAGTGATAACTAAAAGGTGGAGAACAGTGTATGATGGAAATAATCAAGATGATCCAGAATTCGCAAAAGAAGTTGCAGGTTCGTTAGGTGCTTTTTCCACGGCCAATCAATGGTCTTTGGACAATTTGGTTGAAAAGTTGCGACAAAGGTGCCTATTGGTAAAGAAATTTCAAAGTCAAATACAGGTCGTGGAACAGACTATAAGGAACAAGATGAGTGAAGACTTCGAGCAAACCATAGCTCATGATCAATAACAAATCCAACAGCTTCAGGCCAACCTTGAGGAGATCCATCAGAGTTCACAAACCAACCAAGGACTGGTCACTTAGCGTGATGGATTAATAAAAACAATACAATATAGGTTGAGCCTAACCGAAGCTACCTCGATAGATATCTCGGCCTTCCAAACTCAAGCACTGGAAATAAACGAGAAGATGGAAATTTCCCAAAAGGACCTTTTTATGAACGTTGATGCTATCCAAAAGTGTTACCAGGTAGTAGACCTTTCTCTGAAGGACATCTATGTCAAGGAAAGAGAAGCTCGCTCAGCCCGGGATAGTTTTCAAGAAGCTATCATATTGGTGCACAAAGATAATGTCTCTGATTTTCCTCTTCTCTCTCCTTCTGAACAATTACGAGGTGATATGGCCCTTAAGGTATGGGAAACAAATTTAGCAGAAAGAAAAAGATTATCCAAGGAGGTAAAGGATGCTTTCCTGGAAGCGTTGTCATCATTATATAAGATGATAATTGAGTTTGGAGGAAGTAATATCTTGGAATCCTTGGGGAAAATTGATATTGAAATGAACCAACATAATTCCAGAAAGAGCAAGGAAGAAACTCTAACAACGATTCAAGAAATGAGCCAAATTTATCTTCTTAAGGTAAATAAATGGCTAGTGAATCCAAGCTCACAACTCCAAGCCACAACTCAGGAAATAAAAAGGATCCAAGAAAATATGCCTCAGGTAGCTAGGATAGTGTTCACTTTTGAGGTAAATGAAACAATTGAGCCCTCAAAGTTCATAGTGGAATTATTGAATAGATGCAACCAATGTATTGAACATGGGAAAGAAAGCACAACTGGAAGCAAATAAGGAAACATGCACAGTTCCCTTTCTTTTTACCCTCCCTACCTTTCACCTTCCTATAGCCACTTATCTCATTCATTCACATTCTAATCTTCACTTATCCCTAATTCATCACCATACACCTATTTCATTGTCATCCTTTCCACAAACGATTACTTTTTCTTATGTCCGTTATACATTCCTTGATGAGCCATGCAGTGCTACTCATCCAATTGTCATTCCTCCATGATCCCAACCGTGTCTCATTGCATTGTTAAACATATCTGGAGGGACATATGGAAACATATAAAAATGGCCAAGACAATATGTCGAATTATTAAGGAGACCAGATGACAACTGTTTCTAGCCTAAAGGACTAAAGAAAAGAGGTGTTTTTGTCAAGCAGATGAAGAGACAGAGGAGAACGTCAGTGGAGATCATCAAATTTTACATATTGTTGACTTATTCAAATATAAGATATTTTTATTGTAAGAAGTCCAACCGTTTTGAGTTGTGACAGTTTTTGTATAAATACATAGATTCAAGATCTTTTCAAGGTTGCTTCTTGCCGGATGCAATAGAGAAAAATCTCCTTTTTTGAGTATTAATACACGTGCAGACAAAGATTTTGATTTTTGTTCATTTTGAGTTTTGTGTTTCTTTTGTATTTCCACATCTCTGAATTTCCTTATGTAATTCCTTGATAAGTGATTGATTGTAATTTAGTATCACAACTACTATAATCACATTATATCAACAATTCATTAAGTAATCAATTTTTTCTCTTTATTTACTATAAGTAAAGCAAGACCTGTAAGTTGTTTGAATTACTACATTTATTATCCTGTTCAAGGGTGCACGCTCTATCTTTCTTCTACTGCAAACAAGGTGAGACTCATCTGCAATGGATGCATACCTTTGTTTAAATTTTTTGTAAGTTTTCTTCACACCATTTGATATTACAATTGTGACTCAGACAACGAAATATGACGTTTGTACTGTCCTATTATTAATTTCATTTAAGGATCATTTCTTATATAACTAAAGGTATAAAAATAATTCTTTTAAAACATCCTCATTAAACATTCCTGATGCCTGGCATTACTCATCGAGCCTTAAGTTTAGTCTCAGGAACAATAGTTAACATCAATAATGGTGTTGCCATCAATGTCAAAGGGGGATATTGTTGTATTGTATTGTCATTGATGTCAATTGGGTTTAACATGAATGTAAGTAATGAGTAATGATGTTGTGAATGGTGATTGATAACTAAAGTTTTGTAACAAGTTGTAAAAAGAGCCTCACACTGATTGTCACATACCCACTAAGGAAAACAATTTTTTTCCTCGAATTCTCGAGGATCAGAATCCCCGAGATACCTACCGGGGTCTTAGCATAGGCTAGTTCCTTCCTTGTCCATTTCCACGTGATCGTGGGTCGCAACCACAGGTTGAACAAGTATGGCATTCTCTCGCTCTTCGCGATTCAGCACTACCAGAGCGTCGAGTCTCTCGACTCTGCAAACCCCGACACGACAAAGCGCCGAACCCCGATAGGGCTAGCGAGTGGCAAGTTTCCCCCTTGGGGTCTTGTCCACATGACTCTGTCCTGTGTCTACGTGCTTAATCCAACCAAGCGCTTATTGACTTTTCACGATTTAGGGAAATGCGATACGTGACTTTCCTTTGACACTTTTCTCTATTTGCAAACTCATAGGTTGAAGCGTCGAGCTCTCGTGCTCTTCTTCTTCGAAATCCTGAGACGTGAAAGTCAGTAATGCTTGACTTCCTCTTCGCACTTCTCGCAACTCACAACCTCGTGAGTTGGAGCGTTGAGACTTCGTGCTCGTATCTCGCGAATCTTTGATACGCGAGAAGTCAATAGAGTGTTGACCCCTTTCCGGGCGACGCGTACCCACCTGTCAATTGTGCGGGCCCCACCTGATGGATGTGCCATGTGTTCTCAAAAGCCTCGGCTCTCGACACTTCACGACTTCGACGGTCGAAAGTGACCCCTTCCATCCTTCGAACCCCCAATATGCGATATAAGCACAGAGTTCTAATCCAACGGTCCTCCCGTTCTTGGATCCAACAGTTTAGATTTCTCTCCTTGCCACTTCGCACTTCACGACTTCGTGAGTTGGAGCACCCAACTCTTGCGCTCTCTTCTTGCAAAACCCTGAGATGTGAGATTCCTTGATCTCTGCCACCTGTCCTCCCCAAATGGATGGTCCTGATCCTCTCGTGACTTCGTCGCTCGCGAGGTCGAAATAATTCCCTCTATGAGTCCTGATCTCCGAATCCCCGATATGGACAATCTTGCGACACATGTCTACTTTCAGACGAACGGCTCAGATTTCCTCGGGACTTTGCTACTTACGAAGTCAAGATGCTCACCTCTGTGAGTCCCGGTGCCCGAATCTCCGAAATAGATGATTCCGTGACACGCGTCCTCCCGCAGACGAACGACTCAGATTCTTTCGCCCCTTCAGGACTTTTGGGACAAAAGTCTCAACCTCCTATCCGTCGATATGCCAAAATGCCAAAATTCTGACACGTTGTCAATGCGGGTCCCAAAATGGAACTTCCCGCCTTTTTGGCGTTTCAGACTTCGCAACTTCACGAATCCTGATGCTAAGCTTTGGGTTCTTCAACCCATGAAATCCCGAAATGCTGAGTTCCGATGCACTTCACCAATAACTGGCTCACACAAATCCTTTTGCCCCTTCAGGACTTCACCTTTCGCGGCCTCGCAAGTCTTGAGGCAAGGGTTTTAACCCTTCAACTCGCGAATCCACGAAATGATATTTCGCGAGTGATCCAATGGTCCTTGTTGACCTAGATCCTACGGTCTGATTTCTCCCAAACTTAATACTTGAAAAATAGGCTTACCGTAACTCCCCTTCTTCTCTGTAAGATTTGATGGCTCTCGGGACTTCACGAATTCTCCACGGAGAATTCCAACTATCCAATGCCTCCTTGACAACTCTTGCGAAGCGAACACGATATTCCTTCGCTTCTATTTTGGGATTTCAAGAGGATCATTCTTCCTCGTACAAGGTTACTAAGACTTACACCTTTTAATCCTTTTTCCAGGTTCTGGGTGAGATTTCTAAGAAGGGTGTCTCTATGGGGAGATCTATCCAGGGTATTACCTGAGACGGATAAGGGTATAGATTTCCTGAGAACAAACTTGAAGTCTGAATTGATTCAATGTGCGTATATACATATAAATATATTTATAAGAATAATCCATGCATGGCCCTTTCATTATAAGCATGCAACCACCATTCCTGAATCAAAACACTACACAGGCAGTCTTATATTCAAACCATTCATAAAACTGCATAGACTAAGAGCATATATGTCAACATATAAATTTCACGATGCAAGATGTAAAACACTTATCAGAAACAACACCAGAGGTGAGTGCAATTGCTGAGAGGGGTGCTCGTTTCCACCCAACCGTAGGCTCAACGATTCCGATAGGATTTACCACTAGCCACCCCCGAGCTGAGACCACGATGCTGCGAGATTGTGTCTCTATTTGCCAGTGACTGAGAATGAGGGTTAATATCCCCTTTCTCTGCTATCACTCACTCTATGTTTTCCATAGTTCTCTTCCTCCCCTCAATTCTACCCCCTTCTCGCTTCTCCCTCATGCCTTTATCCTCTTGCAAGGTTGTGTGTGGTGTGATTTCCCTTGCACTGGTCAGGCCTGATGGCTCTACGGATGGGCGGTTCACCCTCTCCCATCCCTCATTACTCATGAGGAGCCATCTACCTACCAATCCTGACGATTCATTTAATTCGGGGCCAGCGAGCTGCTCTTGGTTCTCCCGGCCAGTGAAGTCCAAATACGGTATTGGTTTTGGTGGAAATTAATGCCACCTTTCCAAGTGCCTTCCACCACCTTTCTTTAGCCATCGTGGTCTCTTTTTCAGCATATCCCCTCTCAGAAGTCCTACAATATATATATATAATATATATATATATATTCATAATATTATTCACATTCATCGACCTTTTTCCAAAGGTCCATTCACATCACACATTCACATTTTTGAGTTTGCCATAGTTCTTGGCCAGTATAGTTATTTTTACAAACTGGGGGAAACAGGGTGTTACAATTCCCTCCCCCTTAAAGGAACATTGTCCTCGACATGACATGCATGTACAGAAGTAAACAAAATTAGATATGCCTATCTCATGGCATCCTCCATTTCCCACGTAGCCTCATCTGGGCCAAAATGTCTCCACTGCACCTTGACCTATGCAATGGTTCAGTTCTGGAGCGGGGTTTCCTTTCTGTCCAGTATGCACTGAGGTTCTGGTAAAAATTCTCCCTCTGGTTCCACCTGGATCACAGACCAGTCAATCATATGATTAGCATCATGTACATATTTCTTCAGTAATGAAACATGGAAAACATTATGTGCTTTTACTGTGGGAGGAAGTGCTAGCCTATAGGCTACAGGTCCCACTCTATCTAGAACCTCAAAGGGTCCACAATACCGAGGTGCCAACTTGGCACAAGCTCCCATTTTTAGGGAACTCTTCCTGGGCCTAACTCTGAGATATACGTGGTCTCCCATCTTGAATTCTCTTGGAGTTCTCTTTTGGTCGGCATAACTTTTCTGTCGGTTCTGAGTGACTTTCAGGTTTTGTTTTATCTGAGTCACCTGCTGTTCCATTTCTTTCAACATGTCAGGTCCAAAAGAAATCCTATTTATGGGATTACTCCAGCTGACTGGATTTTTACACGGTCTACCATAGAGAACTTCAAAGAGACTCATCTTTAAGGATGCTTGGTAGCCATTGTTGTAGGCAAATTATACCAGTGGCAGGTAGTCTTCCCACTTCTTGGGTTGATGCATTACATGCATCCTTAACATATCTTCTAGTATTTGATTCAATATTTCTGTCTGTCCGTCGGTTTGAGGGTGATAGGCGGTGCTAAACAACAAATTGTTCTCTAAACCAGCCATCAGTGATTTCCAAAAGTTGGAAGTAAATTTCGTGTCTCTGTCAGACACGATCTCTTTTGGCATACCATGTAGTATGAATATCTCTTTCATGAATACCTGGGCGATATCTATTGCCTTATAGGTCAACTTGATGGGGATGAAGTGAGAAGACTTGCTCAATTTATCCACCACCACCGTAATGGCGTCATTCTGTTTGGTTGAGGTTGGTAATCCAGTGATGAAATCCATGGAGATGGTTTCCCATTTCCACTCTGGGATTGGTAAAGGTTGCAATAATCCTGCAGGGTGTCGATGTTCTGCTTTAACCTGTTGGCACTCTATGCATTTGGCTAGGTAATCAGCTATGTCTTTCTTCAATCCAGGCCAATAAAATTGTTTCCTGGTGTCAGTGATCATTTTTTGGTATCCTGGATGACCCGAGTAGGGTATTTTATGTAGGTCATCCATAATGAACCTCTTCAAGTCGTCACAATCTGGGATATAAAATCTGCTTCTGTAGGTGAGAAGAGCTCCTTCGGTCTTCTGGTAGCCTTCATATTTTACTCTGACGGGTTCTTGCTGTAGGTACATGGTCATGGTCCGGACGAAGGGATCTATTCCTTATGCATTTCTGATTCTTTCCTTGACATCTGTCTCGCAGGTGCTCACCGCTGCCAGGTGAATTTTTTTCGTACTTCTGCTAAGGGCATCAACCACCCTATTTTCCTTTCCTTTAATGTGTTTGATTTTGAAATCAAACTCACTAAGGAGGGCCATCCACCTAGCTTGTCTAGCATTGAGCTTTGGTTGATCAAACAGGTATCGCAATCCATAGTGATCTGTCATAAGTACAAATTTTCTTCCCAGGAGGTAATGCCTCCACATTTTCAAGGCATGCACTATGGC
>SNQJ01S0037020.1:97452-114474 GCA_010110895.2 Picea sitchensis
GCCCTATTGTGCCTTTGTAAAAGTCGACCCTTTTGTGCCTTGACAATTAAATGTAAATTAAGTGGGTAAAGTGACAAGTCGGCCCAGACCTAATTTTAGGCTGGCCAGACAACTATTTATAAGGGAGGCCAATGCCTCATTTGGACACACTCACCAACTATCTCTGCAGTGCGCAAGTCTTGGAGGAGAACCTACTGCAACTGGATGTGACCTCAAGGAGGGTTTTGGTCTATCTCTTGGTATCTCTTTTTTAAGTGGTGCGCTACTCTTCCTAGTGAAGGAGTAGAGGAGGATCTTTTGTTCAGTTTTTGGTCTATCTATATTGAGGAAGTTTTTGCTAGGTTTTATTCCCCATGAGGGTTTCCCAGGATAAAATGTTGTGTACCTTGTGATTTTGTTTCTTTCAGTGATCCTTATATGTTGTTGATGTATGAAATTCTCATGTACTTTGGATATAACTTAATAACATCATTAAACTTGACATGGTATCAGAGCTAGATAGAATAAGAGAATTTTTATTGGGTATTTACATGTCTTGGTTGTCGGGACAAGAAAATTAGGGATTTTTACAGAGAAATATTTGTTTACCAAGGACAACATTGGGAGTTACGCCTAACCCTAGAGCATATTTTGATAGCTTGGATGAAGTATTCTAGTGGTTAAATCTTCCAAAAATTCAAAATTAGGGTTTGACTGGTACCAGAAAACAAGAAAACCTCAAATTACCAGTCTAGATTTGTGCAGGTCAAGTTTCAGAGGTCAAATCTTGGAATTCTCAGAAACAACCAACACCAGTCAACTCGCCTCATCCCAACGCATCTTTTGGTAAGGTTTGTTTCATTTTTTGAGCACTTTCAATTTTGTTCATTTTTCTACTCTTTGGGTCAAACATTCCTTCAAGCAATAAGCTTGATGAAAAGTTAGAAGGTGTGGAAAATTTTCGTGCCTAGAAATACATAATTGGTCTCATTCTTGAAGAGAATGATATTGTGCAATTTATAAAGAATAATGTTCCAGAGCCAGAAGGAAATGAGGCCAAAAAGAAGTACAAGAAGGACATGATTATGGAAAAGAGAATAATTGTAGATTCCATCAAAGACCACTTGATCCCTCAAGTGTCTTCCAAGGATACCCTGAAGGAAATGTTTGATTCCCTATCTAGGATGTATGAAGGAAGAAATATTAACAGGAAGATGAACTTGAGAACCCAACTCAAGAATGCTAAAATGCAAAAGGGAGAAACAGTTCAAGATTATTTTTCCAGGGTTTCTTAGTTCAAGGAAAAACTAGAAGCAATTGGAGACAAGGTAGATGAATATGAAATCGTGATGACTGCTCTCAATGGTCTCACAATAACTTGGGATGATTTTGTCCAAACAATGTGTGCTAGAAAAGAAAAAATCCAATTTGACAGTTTATGGAAAGAGTGTGTTTAGGAAGAAGCAAGAGTTACAAACAGAGAATCCATTCTAAGAGAAGATGAAAATCAATCTCTAGCTTCTCATGCTAAGAAAGGAAGGGGAAAGAGGGAGACTCAATTTCATAAAGAGCTTCATAAAAAAAACGAACTTCATGGATGTTGTTTTATTTTGGGGTCAGCCATGACTTCATGGAAAAGCAGTAAGAAATCCAATGTTGCTCTCAGTACGACAGAATCATAGTACATTGTAGCATGCTCCACCAGTTGTGAAGCCATATGGATTTAGAAGTTGTTGACATGTCCATTTGACCTAGATATGGATGCTACCATGATATTTTGTGATAACCAGAGTTGCATAAATATGTCATAGAACCTAATGTTCCTTGATAAGTCGAAGCACATTGAGATCTGGTAGCACTAGTACATTTGTGACTTGGTACATAAGGGAGTTGTGAAGCTCTAGTATGTTGGCACAGATGAGCTGGTAGTAGATGTGTTGACTAAGCCTCTATCTCATGTGAAGTTTGAGTACTTCTGAGACAAGCTTGGTGTATTCCAAAAGGACTTCCGTCGAAAGGGGGAGTGATGTTGATGATACTATGGTATCCTGAGCATCAACATGGAAGCTCGTTAGGATTTATATCCTAGGGGATTGATCATCCTTGGACGAATACCATAAGGTCTGAATGGACAGTCTGTCAGAGTGCCTATGTATGTATATACTTGTTGTGGTCAGTAGTGTGGCAACTCGTTAGGATTTATATGCTAGGGGATTTTATTATCCCTGGACATATACCATAAGGTCCGAATGGACGGTCTGTCGGAGTGCCCACAATTGTTGTTGATGCTCCTGTCTCATTATGTTTCCATTGATGTTGATGTTATAGCTTCATGTTGTTGATGATGATGATGTTACTCCAGCTCTGCACTACAAATGATGATGATTCTCAGTTTATACTGATGTTGATGATGAGAAAAACTTCCAATGATTTATATGTTTGACAGACAATGTTCCCGATGTTGATGACAATTTATAAAGTCCAGTCAGTTGTTATTAATTTTGTCAGTAGAATACCCTTCTTGTTAAGGGGGAGTGTTGAAATATTGTAACTTCGAAGAATATTGTAACTAAGAAGGAATGTTGAATAATATTATTATATTATATTTATTAATTAGGCCCTATTGTGCCTTTGTAAAAGTCGACCCTTTTGTTCCTTAACAATTAAATGTAAATTAAGAGGGTAAAGTGACAGGTCGGACCAGACCTCATTTTAGGCTGGCCAGACCACTATTTATTAGGGAGAACAATGCCTCATTTGGACACACTCACCAACTAGCTCTACAGTGCACAAGTCTTGGAGGATAACCTACTGCAACTGGGGGTGACATCAAGGAGGGTTTTGTTCTATCTCTTGGTATCTCTTGGTTAAGTGGTGCACTACTCTTCCCAATGAAGGAGTAGAGGAGGATCTTTTGTTTGGTTTTTGGTCTATCTATATTGAGGAAGTTTTTGTTGGGTTTTCTTTCCCATGAGGGTTTCCCAAGATAAAATGTTGTGTACCTTGTGATTGTGTTTCTTTCAGTGATCCTTATATGTTGTTGATGTATTAAATGCTCATGCACTTTGGATATAACTTAAAAAAAACATTAAAACTTAAAACAAAATTGACCTCTCTACTCATAAACTCACCCAACACATAAAGAAATCACCTCCTTTAACCAACAACTCATCCTTCCCACAAGGCAAACTAAACCACAAAGAAAAATACTCAGTCGCCAATGAAGAACTCAACCACAAACAAAGAAAATATCAGCTACAAGAAGATGAGCTTGGTCAGAAGTGAATCATAGTAAGAAGATCTGAATGATCTCCTTTGAATGAACAACTAGGGTGGATAGTCTCACCACTGAAACCAATATCAAATCTCTCTAGGGTTTTCTGTCCTAAGAGCCAAAGCCACAAGAGCTCTCTCAATTTCGTTTTTGGAAAAATAACAAAAGCATAATGATAGAGGGCACCCTCATTCTCCTTTTATCTCTTTTTTGACCCTTTTCAGACCCTTTTACCCTTTTAATAAAGTAAAGTGACTTTATAAATTTAAGTAACTTGAAACACCCATTTTTTATTAATTACTCAATGTCGCTTTTAAAAAGTTACTTTTCCGCCCTTATGACATTAAATAATTAATCAATCCCCCTTTTCCACTAACTATAGCCTACGAGAATCACTTAGGATATTATGCCAATCTCCTGAGAGCTCATTTGGAAAGGGAGATTACAATCCTCCCTTCCTAAGATTTCTTGTCCTCAAGCAACTGCAAGTTAGGATGCTACAAGATTTGGTCACTTTCCCATGTGGAATATTCTACTGGAAAACCTCTCCACCTAATGAGGTACTCTGGGATCACCTTGTTATGCAGTATCCTCCCCCATACCTCCAAGGCCTCCTTAGGAACCAATGCTAATTTCCCATCCTCATCCAATGGGGGTAACTTAGTTTAATAAGTGACCTATTGTCCCAATTCCTTCTTGAGGAATGAACCATGGTACACGTTGTGAATTTTACTTCCCTCCGGTAATTTCATCTCATAAGCTACCTCACCAATCCTCTGAACCACTTTGTAGGGGCCATAAAAGTGGAGCTTAAGAGTTTTTTCACCACTTTTCTTTAGTAAAGACTGTCTGTACGGATGTAATATTAAGAATACCAAGTCTCCCACTTCGAAAGTGCAATCGACCCTGTTCTTATCCGCATAGATCTTCTACTGATTCTATGCCATCTATAAATTTTCCTTGAGAGTCTTGAGGATGTATTAACTCTCTTAGATCCAATCCTTGGCTTTGGGATCCTTTCTATCCTACGCCAAATCAAAAAATGAAGGAGCATCATAGCCTTATAATGCTCAGAATAGGGTCATACCAATGGACATGTGGTAAGTGGTGTTATAACAATGTTCACCCAAATGTAACCACCTGACCCATGCCTTTTTTTGATCGGACACATAGTTATGCAAATACCCTTTGAGCCATTTGTTCACGATCTCTATCTAACCATTTGTATGGGGTGGTAATTGGTGCTAGGAGTTAACTTTGTGCCAACCAACTTTAACAACTCCTGCCAAAATGCACTAAGGAACCTATTGTCCTTGTCACCAACAATATACTTTGAAAACTCATGGAGTTTGAATACTTTCCTAAAGAACAACTTCGCTACCTGTGTTGCCTTATATTATGAATATATGGTAAATAAATGTGCAAATTTGGTCAATCGATCGACCATCACATATATGCAATATTTGCCCTATACTTTAGGCAAACCTATGATGAAGTCCATGGATATGCTTTCCCACTTATGCTTCAGAATGGACAATGGTTGTAGTAATCCTATAGGATGGGTCTACTCTAACTTGTTCTACTGACAAGTCACACTCCCTCACATGACTCAATATATCATCTTTAAGGACCTTCCACATGAACCTCTCCCTGATCTTCCTGTAAGTTTTAAAGTACCCAGGATGGCCTACTAGAGGTGTGTCATGCATATCCCTCATAATCTTTTCGTTCAATGTAGACTCTGGGATTAAGAATACAAGGCCCTTGTAATAGATGATGTCATCTACCACCTTGTACCTGTCATCTTGTACATTGTGATCCATCAACTCATAAGCAATTTTTTTCTTGGAATACTCTACCAAGAGATGAGATTTCTAGTCAGTTGAAACCTCTGCAAGTGAACATATCTCATGTTTCCTGGAGAGAGATCATCAACAATTGCATTTTTATTTCTTTTCACATACTCAATATCGAAGTCATATGCTTGCAGTTTTCTATCCCACTTCCATTTCCTTTTATTCAAGTCCTTCTACCCCGTGAATTGCCTCAAGATGTTGTGGTCGATTTTAACCACAAAATTTCCAGCTACCAAGTACTATCTAAACTTTTCCAAAGCATGCATGATGGTGAGCATTTCCTTGTCGTAAATGGATTAGAGTCTTTCCAACTCTCTGAAATGTTTTCTCTCATATGCTATTAGATGTCTCTGTTGCATCAAAATTGTTCCTATCCCCTCACCCAACACATCACACTCAAGCACAAAGGGTAGAGTGAAATCAGGAAGTGCTAAAACTGGGAAAGTATAGGATCTTTGTCATGCCAAATTCACACTTTGACTTCTTGAATTATAGTGAATGATACTCCATGATGGTCAGAATCTCATCCAGATGCTCCAAATGTTCCTCCCATGTCTTGCTATATATCAGAATATCACCAAAGAATACCAACAAGAACTTCCTCATCTACTTTTTGAATATGTGATTCATGCAAGACTCAAAAGTAGCTGGTGTGTTGGTCAGCCCAAACGACATGACCAAAAACTCATAATTCCCATAATGGCATATAAAAGTAGTTTTGGTGATATCTTGCACTCTGAACTTGATCTGATGATACCCCAATCAAAGATCAATCTTCAAAAAATACACTGCTCCATGCAACTCGTCTAGAAGCTCATCGATCATAGGGATACGATATTTGTTCTTTATCATCTTCTTATTCAAATCTCTATAGTCAATGCACATATGTACTGTTCCATGCTTCTTCTTCACCAACATTAAGGAAGAATACAATGGAATAGAGCCAGGCTTGGTGTGTCCCATCTCCAACAACGCCTTAATAGATTTCTGAATTTCATCCTTGAACTTATTTGGATGTCTATAGGGAGTAGTGATCACAGGTTTTTCTCCCTCTTCCAACTCAATGGTGTTCTCAAATCCCCTATCAGGCGGTCTCCCTTGAGGTATCTATCCAAAAACCTTGTCATGCTAACTCAACAAGTCCTGGATATCTACATGAGGATGTTGGCGTCCCTTTGTATCCTCTTGAACTGTAATCAAGCACTCGACTGCACATGCTACATCTATGTGTCTGAAAATTTCCTCCATATTTTTGTTTGACACAATTTTTGGGCCACCATTTGACATGCCCTTGAGAACAACCTTCTTGTCATTTTTTGTGTTGAACTTCATCTCCATTACCTGATAATTCATGGTAATTTCCCCTAAGGAATAAAGCCACTGAACAACCAAAATTATATTGGTGTTTGCTAGATCAACCACATAAAATTCATTAGTTAAGGTGTAGTTTCCCAATGTCACGACCAACCTCATAATATTTTGTGTATATTTCAAGGTAAATCCATCAGCCAATACCGCATTGAATCCCTCAAATTCCTCTGTAGCCATGTGTCTCCTGGCCACCAATGCTGCATCAATGAAGTTGTGGGTTTCCCCACCATCAATCAAATCAGTGACTCTCTGTCCCTAGAGTACTCCTCTGACTCTAAAGGTGTAAAATATTTGAATTCCTAATAGAGTGGCGATAGTCACACCCTTAGCCTCTTCACGAGGCTGCTCATCACTCGAGCCTCCCTTCTCATTGTCATGTTCCAGTGTAGCTTCCTCCTCTTCATCCTCATTATCTAAGTGCACCTCTATATAATGCACCTTACCTTTTCCCATACACCTGTGTCTAGGTTCCCAAGGTTCTTTTCAATTGAAGCAAACCTTCTTTCTTCTCAACTTGTTACGAGTTGCCTCGTCCAATTTCTCCTTATCGGTCCCCTCTTTACGAAAAGGTTTCTTATCTTTTCCTTTTTGTGGAATGAAAGGTTTGGAGAATTTTTTTTTCTTCGGGACTACATCCTCCATGTCCCATGTCCTGATGATGACATCCTATAGAGTGTCTAGTTTGAAGGACTTCACCCAACCATGCAGTGGCTTGGATAAACCCTCAGTGAACAACATCACCAACCTATGCTCAGATATATTTTCCACCATGACTGCAAACCTCTGAAACTCCATGATGCAAGAATCCAGTTTCCCAACTTGTTTGAGTTGTGCCAACTCCCTGAAATGTAATTCCAGACCCTTCTTGTCAAACCTATCCATCAACTTCTGTGTGAATTCTAGATAGGAGGTAACGCTCGCATGTCCCAGAGTGACCAATCCATGGTACCACCACTCATGGGCTTCTCCTTCCAAATGCAAGGTATTGAATTTAATCGCTTCTTCCTCTGACATGGTGTTAAGTTGGATGTGTCCAACTTCTGAACCCATGCTCTATATGTGCACTTGTTTGAACCATCAAAGGAGGGAATGGTGAGTTTCCCAACCTTTCTCATGAGATCAATGTTTTGTTGACCCATATTGACCTCCCCTGGTCTGTTCTTGTACTTGATATTGCAATATTCCTGCAGTGACATTGCAGCCCAAAAGTCCTTACCACGGTCCTGGTACTCCCTCCAATAATCATCAAAGGTCTCACCCTGTCCTTGCTGCCCTTGATTCCATGTTTGTTTATTCCCAAAAAACTAAGGCATTAGTGGTATAGGAATTATTCTATCGGTGTTCCTAGTGCCAACTTGTGTGGGTATGTGATTGTTGCCGCCTTTTGTATGATTCCCATTGTTCCCATTGGAACCCCCTGCACCATTGTTACCCCTATGGTTTTGGTTCCCAATGTGTCCATTAGTGCCTCCCAAACCATTGTTTCCCCCATGGTTTTGGTTTTCTTAGTTACTGGAAATTAAATGAGTCAAGAGTTATGCCAACTTTTGCCACCCATTGGCTAAACCTTCTAGGATTTGCAAGGACATGTCATCATTGTTGTCCCCCATGTCTCCTTCTTGTCCTGCCTCTGGTTGATTCTCTTCTACTTTTTCTTCTTTGTTAAATATGTTTTCTTCCCTTCACTACCTTCTAATTTTGTTGGTGATATGTCCCTCATCTCCTTGCCTCATGAATTAATAAACCTGCTCAGGCTGGTAAGACTGAGGCTTTGATACCACTGTAATATCACCACTTAAAAATTTCTCAATTTTCACTTGGTCTTCTATGTAGACATTTCATCAAACAATTTGCTACTATAGTTGTTTTATGATTGTTGTTGGTATAATAGTTTCACAAATATTTTTGCAGCACTCTTGGTAAATATTTGGCATATAATAATAAACAACAATACATGGAATAACGAAGATAAAATCAACAACAATATAGATACTAAATTTGTCTGCTTATTTAATTCTTGGTTCTGGCTAATACATCAATGAAATAACACACTAGTTGCCTTCTTATTACAACAACAAGCAATAAAAATACTTTATGACCTATAGGCAGATGAATGTACACCAGTAATAAAGAAATAGACAATCTTGGAGAAGTGTTGTTGTTGCAACAATGGAATAAATGAAGGAACAACAATCTAAAGGTAAGGTACTTGTCCAATCTGGTAGAATTTTTTTCCCACAGAGGTAACTCGACCTCCAACATTCATCTCAACCTATACAACAAGGAATACAACCTAGTAAAAGGTGAATGTCCCTTCCAGAACTCATCTCCCTGAAGGTAGTGCCTCCACACCATAGAAAATGACCAACTAGTAAATAAACTCGATCTCTCTACTCATAAAATCAGCCAACACATAAAGAAATCGCCCCTTTTAACCAACAACTCATCCCAACCAAGAACTCATCCTTCCCACAAGCCAAACTCAACCACAAAGAGAAATATTCAGCCACCAATGAAGAACTCAACCACTAACAAAGAAAAGATTACCTACAAGAATATGAACTCCATCACAAATGAAGCGCAGTAAGAAGATCTGAATGATCTCCTCTCAATGACCAGCTAGGGTGGATAGTCTCACCACTGAAACCAATCTCAAATCTCTCTAAGGTTTTTCGTGCCAAGAGCCAAAGCCACAAGAGCTATCTCAATTTTGATTTTGGAAAAATAACAAATGCATAATGAGAGAGGGAACCCTCGTTCTCATTCTCCTTTTATATCTTTGTTGACCCTTTTCGGACCGTTTTACCCTTATAATAAAGTAAATTGAATTTATAATTTTAAGTCACTTAAAACACCCATTTTTTATTAATTACTCAATATCACTTTTAAAAAGTTACTTTTCCACCCTTATGAAATTAAATGATTAATTAATCCCCCTTTTTTCCACTGACTATAGCCTACAAGAATCACTTAAGCTATTACGTTAATCTCTTGGAGAGCTCATTTGAAAAGAGACATTACAAAAAGAAATATGTTTTTTTTAGACATAATTTATCCACACATAAATGAAATTATAAGACAAATATTGAAAAAGAACTCATCCAAAAAAAATGAGAAAAGAGGACAATGGGAGGTGATCTATTTATGAAGATTATTTATGAAATTGTTGACTTTTTCCACTCAAGTTTGCATGGTTATGTGATTAATGGATTGTATCTATCTTGGATAAGATTTTGACACTTTTCACTAATCTAGATTTGTAGTATATGTTTTAAGATGGAATGGTATACATGTAATTATTTTTCATGCACATGAAAGGAAGAAGAGATCTTACCTCAAGTTTGAGTTGCACGTATTTACCAGGAACCCTCTTTTCCTGCGAGTTACATTTCGCTCTGATACTAGTTGTTAGAAAAACAAGATCATGGAGCAATAAAATAAAAACAAATTTGGAAATAAAACACAGAAGATACACAATACAATAGAGACGCAGATATACATGGTTCACCCAGTGTGGGCTACGTCCACCAGAAAAATTGCTAGGTCCTTCCTTTTTATTGTCCAACAAATGAAGGGATACAACCTACAACACACCCGTTGTAACTTCATCTTCTTTCTCTCACAGTATCCTATCTCAGAATACAATATTTGTAATGATGCATAGCCGCAAGACATTTCCCTCATAAAAGAGGGTTTCCTTCTAGGAAAAAAAACCCTAACATAACTTCTACCATCAGATATTCGACCTTATAATGAACGGTCCATATTTACTATGAAATTACAATATACATTTACAAGGAAATTTTTCCTTCGGGGGCCCGCTTGCCCCTGGACCCCCAGCCTGAGGGCTGATCACCCTGAACCTCGTAGGGGGGAATTTCCCCCATGAAACCCCCCTACATGGAGGGGTGTACAATTTTCATGGGGTATAAACACAGTTGAAAACAAAGACCTATGAAACAAGAAGATAATCAGGATCCACAACCAACACTCTACAGTGCACAAGTCTTGGAGAAGAACCTACTTCAATAGGGGGCGACGTTAAGGAGGGTTTTGGTATATCTCTTGGTATCTCTTGGTTAAGTGGTGCACTAATATTCCTAGTGAAGGAGTAGAGGAGGATCCTCTGTTCGGTTTTTGGTCTATCTATATTGAGGAAGTTTTTGCTAGGTTTTCTTCCCCATGAGGGTTTTCCAGGATAAAATGTTGTGTACCTCGTGATTGTGTTTCTTTCAGTGATCCTTATATGTTGTTGATGTATTAAATTCTCATGTAATTTGGATATAACTTAATAACATCATTAAAACTTAACATGGTATCATACTTAGACTGAATAAGAGCACTATTACTGGGTATTTACATGTCTTGGTTGTCGGGACAAGAAGATTAGGGATTTTTACAGAGAAATAATTGTTGAAAAAGGACATCATTGGGAGTTATGCCTAACCCTAACACATATTTTGATAGCCAACACTAATTCTTCCAGTGGTTAAATCATTCGAAAAGTCAAAATTAGGGTTTGATTGGTACCATAAAATCATAAAACTTGAAATTATCTGTCCAGATGTGCATAGGTCAAGTTTCAGAGGTCAAATCTTGGAATTCTTAGAAACAACCAACACCAGTAAACTTTCATCATTCCAAAACATCTTCTGGTAAGGTATGTTTCATTTTTTGAGCACTTTCAATTTTTGTCATTTTTCTAGTCTTGGGGTCAAAAATGCCTTCAAGCACTAAGCTTAATGAAAAGTTAGAAGGTGTGGAAAAATTTTCGTGCCTGGAAATACAAAATTGGTCTCATTATTGAAGAGAATGATCTTGTGCAATTTATAAACAATAATGTTCTGGAGATAGAAGGAAATGAGGCCAAAGAGAAGTACAAGAAGGACATGATAAGGGCAAAGAAAATAATTGTAGATTCCATCAAAGACCACTTGATCCCTTAAGTGTCTTCCAAGGACACCCCGAAGGAAATTTTTGATGCCCTATCTAGGATGTATGAAGGAAGAAATGTTAACAAGAAGATGAACTTGAGAACCCAACTCAAGAATGCTAAAATGAAAAAGGGAGAAACAATTCAAGATTATTTTTCTAGGGTTTCTCAGTTCAAGGAACAACTAGAAGCAATCAAAGACAAGGTAGATGAAGTTGAAATCGTGATGATTTCTCTGAATGGTCTCACAATACCTTGGGATTCTTTTATCCAAATAGTGTGTGCCAGAAAAGAGAAACTCCAATTTGACAGTTTATGGGAAGAGTGTGTTTAGGAAGAAGCAAGAGTTGCAAACAAAGAATCCATTCTAAGAGAAGATGAAGATCAAGATTTAGCTTCTCATGCCAAGAAAGGAAGGGGAAAGAGGGAGACTCACTTTCATAAGGAGACTCACTCTCATAAGGAGCCTCACTCTCCTAAGAAATTTCAGAAGTACCAGAAAGGACAAAGGAGGCAAAGGGATTTCTCCTCCTACAAGTGCTATCATTGTGAAAGGATGGGACACATTGTTAAAAAACGTTCTCTCAATATAGAAGAATACAAGAAGAAAAATAACAAAATACATCATGCCCATGCAGTCGAAGATGATGAGACACCCAAGAAGTCATATAGAGAAGAGATAGAAGAATACGTTTTGTTTTTAGCTCTCTCCTGGACTGTGACACCTGGGAACAATACTTGGCTCATAGATAGTGGTGCTTCCAAGAACATGACAGGTAACAAGAATACTCTCTCCAACCTTGAAGAGAAGAACCCCCCCTAGAAAGTCTCACTTGGAGATGACTATCAGTACCCAATCAAAGGAATATGACAAGCCACCTACAATCTTGATTCAGGATGAAGGATGTACTTTATGTACCAGGTTTGAGGAAAAATTCACTTTATATTTTTTCTTTAGACAAGAAATTTTTTCGGGTTGCATTTGTAGATGGTAAAGTTGTTATGTGGTCTAAAGGAAAAACTATAGAAGATGCAGTCGTTATTGGAATAGAAGAAGGTGGCTTGTACAGATGAAAAGGTCCCTTAGATTCAACCTTAACACACAGTACTATAAGTCCATGTGAACTTTGGCATAGAAGGATTTCTCACATTAACTACAAATCCCTACCACATGTAAGCAAGGTAGTCATAGGTTTACCATAATTAAAGTTTGATCATGAAGGTGTATGTAAAATATGTGCACAAAGAAATATTACGAAGAATCCTTTTCTGAAAAGTGACAGTAAAGCAGATGGAATATTGGATATTGTTCATTCAGATGTATGTGATCCAATGGCATCAACTTCATTAAGTGGGTATGTATACTATGTCACATTTATTGATTATTACTCTCGTAAGACTTGGGTTTACTTTTTAAAGCTAAAAGATGAAGTGTTTGAAAAATTCAAAGAGTTCAAATGTTTAGTAGAAAACCTCTTCGAGAAGAAGATTAAGATACTCAGGTCAGATAATGGAGGAGAGTACACTTCAAATGAATTCAAAGACTTTTTTAGAGATGATGGAATTAAGAGGGAGCTCACCACTCCTTACAACCCACAACAGAATGATGTAGTTGAGAGAAATAATCTAACGATCATGGAAGCAGTGAAAGACATGATCCATGATCAAGATATTACAATGCACTTATGGGATGAAGCAACCATAACAACAATATATGTCCAGAACAAAATATCCCATAGTGCACTTGGATTCAAGACTCCCAAAGAGATGTTCATCGGAAAGAATCCAGAAGTGAGCCATCTCAAAATATTTGGTTGTCCATTATATTTACATATTCTGAAAGAGAAGAGAACCAAGCTAGATCCTTCCAGAAAGAAAGAAGTATTTGTTTGATACTGTGAGGTCTCTAAGGCCTTAAGAATCTACATCCCGAGTTACCGTCAAATTGAGATCAACCGAGATGTTAATTTTGATGAAGATGCAACTTTCAACAGATTGAGAAAATGTCAATTGGAAGAAGTCTATGAAGAAGAACCTGTAGCTCCCGAAGTTGCAGAACCTAACAAGGAAGTTGCAGTTACTCATGATGATGTTATAACAGAGGATCATGATATGTTGGAACCTTAGGAACCACCTCCTGAGATCATCTCTCACAAGAGGAAACCAGCTTGGTCACATGAGATCATTCAAGATGCAGATAAGTATGGTGCTCTCAAAGGAACCATGAGACAAGGAAAGAATCCTAAGCCATACTCTAGTTACGTGGCTTTGATGTGCGATCTCGTTAATAAGGAACCTACTTGATTTGAAGAAGTTGCTCAAAAGAAGGAACGGATGGATGCCATCACTGAAGAATACCAATCTATTATGAAGAATGATGTGTGGGAAGTGGTTCCCAAACCATAAAACAAATATGTAGTATCTTCTAAATGAATATTCAAAATAAAACATGCAGCAGACGGAAGTATTGAGAAATACAAAGCAAGATTTGTGGCTCGTGGATTTTCCCAGAAAGAAGGCATTGATTATGAAGAAACCTTTGCTCCAGTAGTAAGATACACATCTATCAGAACCATCATGGCACTTGCAACCAAGATGAAGTGGAAGTTACACCGAATGGATGTGAAAACAACCTTCTTAAATGGTTTTATTGAAGAAGAAGTGTATATAGAACAACCACCAGGTTTCGAAGTACAAGACAAGAAGACTCATGTCTGCAAGTTGAAGAAGGCTCTATATGGTTTGAAGCAAGCTCTAAAAGCTTGGTATGGAGGGATTGATAGTTTTCTGATGAGATTGGGATTTATCAAGAGTAAAGTTGATCCCAACATTTACTTTAATATTGTGGATGATGGACCAATTATATTGTTACTATATGTGGATGACTTATTCTTGACAGGTGAAGAAAATCTCATCACAAATTGTAAGAAGAAGCTTGTCACTGAATTTGAAATGAAGGATCTAGGCCCGATGCACTATTTCTTAGGTCTTGAAGTATGGCAAAGCCCATATATTTTCCTTAATCAATGAAAGTATGATGTGAAAATTCTAAAGAGATTTGACATGATGGAATGTAAAGCTGTGTCCACTCCTATGGAGATGAATTTGAAGTCATTGTTTGATACTTCATCATAAATAGTTTATGTTACTCTATACATACAAATGATTGGTTTGTTGATGTATCTGATGAATACCAGACCAGATATATGCTTTGTTGTGAACACCTTGAGTCAGTATCTGGTGGAGCCCAGGCATGTTCACCTTGTAGCTACAAAGCATGTGATGAGATACCTTAAGGGTACGTTGGACTATGGCCTCTGTTTTACTAGAGATTGTGATTTCAAATTGTATGGCTATACTGATTTAGATTGGGCTGAAAGTGCTTCAGACATAAAAATAACTTCAGGATGTTGTTTTAGTTTGGGGTCAGCCATGACTTCGTGGAAAAGTAGGAAGCAATCCAGTATTTCTCTCAGTACAGAAAAAATGGATTACATTACAGCATGCTTCGCCAGTTGTGAATTCATATGGATTCAGAAGTTGTTGAAATGTATATTTGACCTAGAGATGGATGCTACCATGATCTTTTGTGATAACCAGAGTTGCATAAAGATGTCATAGAACCCAATGTTCCACGATAAGTCGAAGCACATTGATATACGGTACCACTACATTCATGACTTGGTACATAAGGGAGCTGTTAAGCTACAATATGTTGGCACAAATGAGCAGGTAGAAGATGTGTTGACTAAGCCTATGTCTCGTGTGAAGTTTGAGTAATTTCGAGACAAGATTGGTGTAGTCTGAAATAAATTCCCTCGAAAGGGGGAGTGATGATGATGATACAATAGTATCCTGACCATCAACATGGAAGCTCATTAGGATTTATATCCTAGAGGATTGATCATCCCTGGACAGATTCTGTAAGGTCCAAATGGAAGGTCTGTCAGAGTGCCTATGTACGCATATACTTGTTGTGGTCATTAGTGTGGCATCTCATTATTATTTATATCCTAGTGGATTTTATTATCCCTAGAGAGATCTCGTAAGGTCCGAATGGATGGTCTGTCAGAGTGCCCACAATTGTTGTTGTTACTACTGTTGTTGATGCTCCTGTCTCATTTTGTTGCCATTGATGTTGATTTTCCAAATTCATGTTTTTTATGATGATGATGTTACTCTAGCTCTGCACTGCAGATGATGATGATGCTCAGTTTCTACTGATGTTGATGATGAGAAAAAATTCCAATGATTTATAGATATGATAGACAATGTTCCCGATGTAGATGACGATGTATCCTCCTCTTGATGATGTATAGAGTCCAATCATTTGTTATTAATGTTGTCAGTAGAATACCATTATTGTTAAGGGGGAGTGTTGATATATTGTAACTTCGAAGAATATTCTACCTAAGAAGGAATGTTGAATACTATTATTATATTATATTTATTAATTAGGCCCTATTGTGCATTTGTAAAATTCGGCCCTTTTGTGACTTGACAATTAAATGTAAATTAAGAGGGTAAAGTGACAGGTTGGCCCAGACCTAATTTTAGGCTGGCTAGACCACTATTTATAAAGGAGGCCAATGCCTCATTTGGACACACTCACCAACTAGCTCTACAGTGTGCAAGTCTTGGAGGAGAACCTACTGCAACTGGGGGTGACGTCAAGGAGGGTTTTGTTCTATCTCTTGGTATCTCTTGGTTAAGTGGTGTGCTACTCTTCCTAGTGAAGGAGTAGAGGAGGATATTCTGTTTGGTTTTTGGTCTATCTATATTGAGGAATTTTTTGCTAGGTTTTCTTCCCCATGAGGGTTTCCCAGGATAAAATGTTGTGTACCTTGTGATTGTGTTTCTTTCAATGATCCTTCTATGATGTTGATGTATTAAATTCCCATGTACTTTAGATATAACTTAATAACAACATTAAAAATTAACAAAAACTCGAACTCTCTACTCATAAAATCACCCAACACATAAATAAATCACCTCCTTTAACCAACAACTCATCCTTCCCACAAGAAAAAATCAACCACAAAGAAAAATACTCATCCTCCAATGAAGAACTCAACCACAAACAAAGAAAATCTCAGCTACAAGAATATGAACTCCATCACAAGTGAAGAACAGTAAGAAGATCTGAATGATCTCCTCTTAATGACCAGCTAGGGTGGATAGTATCACCACCGAAACCAATCTCAAATCTCTCTAGGGTTTTTTGTCCCAAGAGCCAAAGCCATAAGAGCTCTCTCAATTTCCTTTTTGGAAAAATAAAAAATGCATAATGAGAGAGGGTGCCCTCATTCTCCTTTTATCTCTTTGCTGACCCTTTTCAGACCCTTTTACCCTTTTAATGAAGTAAAGTGACTTTATAAATTTAAGTCACTTAAAACACCCATTTTTATTAATTACTCAATGTCTCTTTTAAAAAGTTACTTTTAATCCCTTATGACATTAAATAATTAATCAATCCTCCTTTTCTGACTAACTATAGCCTACAGGAATAACTTAGGATATTATGTCAATCTCCTAGAGAGCTCATTTGGAAAGGGACATTACAATCCTCCGTCCCTGAGATTGATTTTCCTCAATCAATTGCAAGTTAG
>SNQJ01S0037020.1:121007-138765 GCA_010110895.2 Picea sitchensis
GCTCAGTTGGTCATTCATGACCAACCCTCATCTTCTACTACATCCTATGTTTTGATGTGTACTGGCAATTCAAAGTAGAGCGATGTTGCACTCACTACTAGAGCCAAAGATTATTCTCCCTCTAAAGACAAGGTTGATGATCTACCGCCTTCCTCGGTACAACCCTCTCCTGCGACTCCACCTACCAACAGTCCTCTTCGTCTCGAACGATCGAGCCTCGACACAGTTCTGCGACCCCCCCCCAAAGGGCGTCATTCAGAAATCGGCTTTCAATCCTCATGCTCATGATGCCCAGAACTACAACATTGTTGAAGATCTGGCCCAAACACCTTCTACGATGTCATCCCTTGAATTCCTTCAAACTTGTCCCACACAACAGAAGGCATTGTTGAAAGCTATCGGTGGAATCGATCTGATGGATACGAATTTAATAATTTTTGACTTGGAGGATCACATTCCAAGGTTACCCCCTCAACTCGCGTTCTAGATCCAAGTGGTTGTCTCTAAAAAAAACATTTTCCAAACCGTTATAGATGAGGGTGCCTCGACATGTGTTATGTCTCTTTCTTGTTGGAAATCCATTGGCTCTCCTTCTTTGAATGAATCCCAGAACACTCTTAAATCCTTCAACGGCTCCGGTTTTAATCCCTACGGTGTCCTTCCCTTGTTTCCCATCACGTTAGAAGGCAAAACGGTCCAAGTCGAAGTGGAAGTCTTTGACGCTCCCCTTGATTACAATCTTCTGCTTGGTCATAGATGGATCGATTCCATGCGCGCAGTTGTGTCGACCCTTTTCCGTGTGGTACGTTTCCCACATCAAGGTAAGGTCGTTACCATCGACCAACTAGCCTTCTTTAATTCAGATACCTATACTGTCAATGTCTCGTTTATCACTAAAACCCCACCGTGTTATGAGAACATCGGGGTAGGCCTTCTCAAGGACTTTTCGTTAATGGGTACTTTCCCCATTCCACCACCCGATGTTCCATGCTCGTCTGTTGCTTCCATCAACATGATCTCCACCTCGCCTCGTGAAATTCCTGCGTCTTACGACCCTTGGATAGTACCTAACCTTGGAGATCATCTTTGTTTCGGCAACAAAATGCCGTTGAGTCCGGTTGAATCCACCTATCAGGCCATTCAATCGGCAACCCCTTCTACCCCCTCTCTTGGTGAGTTGTCTCCCAATCCTTTTCATGTCATTTTTCCCACTGACGGGATGATCATGTCTTTCATGGAGGACACCCCTTGGGATGATGGGAATCATCATTCCATCCTCTTTCTGGAGCAACATACCATTGAGAACTATCAACGGATCTTGACTCCATCGACCGTTCTCGTCATCTCAACCGTTCCCGAGTCCGTACACGATGTGTTTTCTGAAGGGAACTTAAGCAATATTTCTCCCACTATTCCCCTCGACATATCCGTTAAACCTGGAATTGTCGAAAATGTCCATATCGGAGCTTCATGTTCTTCTGACGAACTCGTCACCTACACATCCCTTTTCAAAGAGTTTCGTGAAATCTTCGCATGGAGCTACAAAGAAATGTCGGGTATCGATCCTGAGATTGTGATACATGAGATTAAGACATACCCCGATGCTAAACCCGTCTGGCAACGCCTTCGTCTAGTTCACCCACGTAAAGCGGCCGCTATCAAGCTCGAAGTCGAAAAACTTCTGAAAGTCGGCTTTATTTATCCGGTGGCTCTCACAGACTGGGTTTCCAATCTTGTCCCGATTGACAAGAAACAAGGCACTATTCGTGTATGCATTGATTATAGGGATATCAACAAAGCTTGTCCCAAAGACAACTTTCCTACCCCCTTCGTCGATCAGATTGTCGATAATTGCGCCGGAAGTGAAATATTCTATCTCATGGATGGTTTCTCTGGGTATAATCAAATCAACATTGTTCCCGAGGATCAACATAAGACTGCTTTTATTTGTCCTTGGGGTAATTTTGCCTATTGAAAACTTCCTTTCAGTCTCAAGAATGCTGGCGCAACTTTTCAACGTGCTATGTCTTATGCTTTCCATGATATCAAGCACATCGTTCAACCATATTTGGATGATTTACCAGCTCACTCAATGCGCCGAGTCAATCACCCAACCCACCTCCGAGCCATTTTCATTCGCTGTCGGTTCTACCGTATACGTTTAAATCCTCATAAGTGCATTTTTTGCGTGGAATCCGACCGCCTTCTAGGTTTTATCGTTTCACGTCAAGGGATCTGGGTGGATCCTTTAAAGGTTGAGGCGATCCTTAATCTCCCTCCTCCTTCTACTCTTCGCTAGTTACAAAGTTTGTAGGGGAAAGAAAACTTTCTTCGTCATTTTATCCCAAATTATGGCGAGATAACTCGTGGATTTACGCAGCTTCTCAAAAAGGGTTCAGAGTTCATCTGGGATACCATTGACAACAATGCTTTCGAAGCTTTGAAATTGTCCCTAACGCGTGCTCCACTTCTCTTTCCCCCCGATTACAGTCGCGATTATTTCCTCTACCTTGCTGCCTTAGATTACACCATTGGTATGGTTCTCGTCCAAGAGGATGATGCTAACGATGAACATGTTATTTACTACTTGATTCGAAGTCTAACGCCTACTGAAATCAAGTATTTACATGTTGAAAAACTGGCCTTGGCTGTCGTCCAAGTCGTCCAACGCTTCCGACACTATATCCTCTTGCGCAAGACTACAGTGATTTCTCATTGCAACCCTATGAAACACATTCTTACACGTCAATTGCTAGGGGGAAAGTACTCCAAATGGATTGTCATTCTCCAAGAGTTTGACTTGGAATTCAAATGCACCAAGTCCAAGAAGTCCTTAGTTTTTGCTGAGTTGATATGCGACTTTCCCCATTTCGAAATGGAAACATTAGTAGCTGATTAATTACCCGATGAATCTCTTTTCCTTATCAGCACTGATGATCTTTGGTATGGTGATATCATTATATATCTCCAAACCCAGACTTTCCGGCCAACTTTGTCTAGTACTGACCGACGTCGCATACGCTATCAAGCCTGTCAATATATTATCCTCGGGGATACTCTTTATTGTCGGGGGATTGACTCTGTTTTTCGACGTTGTCTAACGTTTGATGAAGCTGAGAAAGCTCTGAATGACTGCCATTATGGAGCATGTGGTGGTCATATGTCTGGGTATGCTACTACCCATAAGATCTTACGAGCAGGGTATTTTTGGCCTTCTTTATTTAACGACTACATAATCGTCATTCAAAAATGCCATGCTTGCCAGACCTATAATCAGAAGATACGGTCACATCCTTCTCCTCTTCACCCTGTGGTCTCCGTTGGTCCCTTTGTGAAACGGGGCATCGATTTCATGACATGTCACCCTCACTCGGCCGGGGGGCATGGTTACATCATTGTAGCGGTCGATTACTTTACGAAATGGGCCGAGGCGATGCCGAAATTTGACAACACTGGAAAGATCGTAGCATTATTCATTTTTAATCACGTCATAGCTCGTTTTGGTGTTCCCCAAGCTATCGTCACTGATCATGGTAGCCACTTTGGAAACTTCATGATGTCCGAACTTACTGAAAAGTTGGGTCTTCACCATGATAACTCAACACCCTATTACCCACAAGCCAATGGCCAAGTCGAAGCAATTAACAAATTTCTCATAACTATGCTCCAACGAATGATAGGGATTCACAAAACAAGTTGGCACACAATGTTGTTTTCGACATTGTGGGCTTACCAGACATCCGTCAAATCTGCTACTAGGTTTACACCTTTCCGGTTAGTCTATGGTTTGGAATATATTCTCCCGATTGAATGCGAGATACCCTCTTTAAAACTAGCTATTGAACTCCTACCAAACACTTCTGTTGAGGAAGAACGTCTATTGTATCTTATGCAATTAGACGAAACTCGATGCGATGCTACCCTAGTCATAGAATCTCAGAAGAAACGGGTTAAGGCCCAATACGACAAACATGTCAAGCCTCGTGTTTTCTCCAAATGAGATCTCATTCTCCTCTATGAACAAGATCAAGATATGCTAGGAGATGGAAAATTCGAAGCCATGTGGTGAGGTCCTTATATCGTTCGACGAGTTTTGGAAAAAGGATCTTATGAGTTAGTATATTACGATGGTATCTCTTTGAGTGAACCCAGAAATGGGTTGTACTTGAAGAAGTACTATGCATAAAATCATCTGTGCACGAGTACTTGTATTTTTGTTGTATCATACTTCTTGTGTGTTACTATAGCTTGCTTTTGTCGTTGTCTGGTCTCTACCCTTATGTGACGTTGTGTTTGATTTCCAGATGTTGGAGTCTTCGATACCCTATGTTGGCTTCCCTGATGGCGCTAGCCGTAGTACTCAGAACTTTGCTTCCGCTGCATGGGCAATTTACGCCCCTACAGATGAACTTGTCTCCTTACGAGGTGTGTGTCTCAGCCGTGCGACCAACAACATTGTAGAGTATAGTGCCATTATTGAATTATTGGTTGATGCTATCTCGCTCGGAATTCATCATTTGGTTGTGCGACTCGATTCGCAGCTTGTAGTACTACAGTTAAGTAATGTCTATACTATTCGAAGTCCTACTTTGTTACGGGTGTATTTGCGAATTTGCCTCTTGGAACGTTATTTTGAATACATTGAATATCAACATATTCCTATATGTCTAAATACATTAACTGATGCATTGGCTAACTATGTATTAGATAGACATTTGGATCATTTATAAATCAATCACATCAATTTTCATAACACATGATAAACCGGTAGAAGCTGTCTGTATATATAATGATCAAAAGAGTTTTTTACAAAAAATAGTTTTGTCCAAAGACCAAAATGTCAAAAACTGAAGCTCATAGATTCTACAAAGTGATGTCATGGATGACGTTCACGGTAACACACGACTGTCCGGGCAACTCTACGGAGCAGTTGACTCATGGACTCTGACACTCCTACTGTATGATGTTGATCGCGTCGTGGAACCTCTCCAAGAGGCATGTCTGGAATATCTACTGTCAAACCCTCTAGGTTTTGTTCCACTGCTTGATAATCCCCGGCTTCCCATTGTGGCACTGACACTACCTCTCCTCGCCGTTGAATGGGAGAAGTACCAGGAGGTCAGTAAGGTCCCACATCTATGTCATCAATAATGAATTTTGTATTTAGTCTTTGAACGAACATATAAAAAACATTTGAATATGATAAAATTAACAAAAACATTTAAAGGAAAAATTGTGTACTTCTTACCAAGTTCCCCCCACTGAGCATCCTCCGGTAGGACTAATTCCGGATCTCCACGGAAATCCAACCCGGCATAAGCATAATCGTCAACCATCAACATCTGTGGTTGCAGCCAGTCGAAGAAGGTATCATCATACTTGATAATTGGTCCAGCTACGTGCCGAACCATGAGCTGACACCATCTCAGCATTCTTGGATCCCTTGGAGCCGGTAAATTCCACTCCACCTGTAGCCTCAGTAATGGAACCCTCTCGAGAAATAAGGACACTAACAAAGACCCGTACCCGAATTGCTTCAGGTCGCTTTGTCTGCATTTGGTCAACTGTCTTTTCATGCTACGAAGCACTTCATCTGCCTAGTTAAAAACCTGAGGTTTAGTACACTCTATAGCATACTGGAAGTAACTCTGTAGTGCCATGTGAGGAGCAGAGCTCCCATCCATCTGAGCTATGGTGAAAAATATAGTACGGAGGGTCAAATCCCGTACTCCCCAAACAACTACTTTCCCTTTCTTCCTCTTTGCCTCGAGAACACAGTGTAAGTGGCAGTACTCACTCATGGGCATCCCACCACCTCTGCTACCATTCAAGCTCACATGGTACCCCCACCGTGACATTCCAGTCAAGAAGTAAATGTCCTCAATATCTAAGGATAGTGTGTGGACCCCTACATGAAATACCTGCTGATCAGGATCCCACATATGCACAAGGTACTCTAATAACTTGACTTGGGCCCTCATGCCCGGGATACGAAAGTACTTCAGAAGGCCACAGTTTCTCAAAGCAGCAATAGTGGGTGGATGATTTTCGGCAATAGCATTGTCTTCTTCGTTCTCCCTTTCACGCCATTCAAGAACCATTTTGATGGCCAATTACCTGCATAAGAAGCACAAAAAGAGGATTAGCAACTCTATTCATGAATTGGTTCTCTTTCATTGAGTAAATTTAAAAAAAAAAATTGTTCTTTGCGGTTCTCGTAGGTTCCCTTTAGGTACAATGCGAGAACCTCGTAGGCTACTGTGGGCTCACCTGCGAGAATGGCCCATTCTCGCAGGTCTCGTGTAGCCCACCTGCGAGAATGGCTGAGTGCAAGTAGGGCTCATAAAACAAACTCAAAATTGAGTTTTTAACCAATGAAAATGCAAAATAAAACCATGAAAGAGTAGAGGACAAAGAGCCTACCTCACTGTCACTGACGGCTTGACGAATGGATGCTCGTAACTCCCGCAATATGATGTCGAACTTCAAGGGTAAAAGAGGGGTTTTTGGGCTCAAATAGTGGAAAAGTGAAAATGATATGGTAAAAAGAGTTCTACTCCTTTATATTTACTTTTACCATGTTATTTGGTTTTTTATAATTATTTATTTATTAAACCCTGATCCCTAATGCCCTTTTGAGTGTAACTTTTGCAGGCGTAATGACTTCGATGTTCATGTACACGGATGCAAATGTATTTTTTCTTTGTCATCACATGTTTTGATTAGTTTTTAGGTTTTTTGTATAAAACCTCGAGCTTGGTCTTTGTCTGTTCTCGCGCTCAAAAATACATGAGAACGCGATCGAGCATATTTTTATCACTTTTTCGGGCTCAACAAGGTTATACGAAAAAGGAACCCCCCCTGGAGCCCTCTTTAAGCTCTTTTCAGACTCTCTAAACATGAAAAGATAGCCGAGCGACCTTGCTATTTTCACACTCGATAAAATATTTGAAGAAAGCGTCTAGTGGGCGATAATTTATCTCTTTTTTGGTCTCATCAGACTACTTTACGAAAAAGGAACTGAGAGAGTTCTCTTTTGAGTGTTTTTCCAGACTCTATAATCATGAAAAACCTTCAATTTTTCTATCTCTGGACATGTTAAATAAACATTGACAGACCCGTCATGGGACTGAACCACTCCTTATTAGGATTCGTTAAACATACTTCGTAGGACTTATCCGAAGGATAAGCTTATATCAACAAGCATATGTTATCCTCCTCAATCTTGCGTAAAAATAAAGAGGTACTTGCTAGAAATA
Organism: Picea sitchensis; assembly: GCA_010110895.2. Classification (NCBI taxonomy): domain Eukaryota; kingdom Viridiplantae; phylum Streptophyta; class Pinopsida; order Pinales; family Pinaceae; genus Picea; species Picea sitchensis. The sequence continues at coordinate 128,267 of SNQJ01S0037020.1, forward strand.
GTGGGGGAAAATTTGGGAAAGAGATATGTTATCATCTTCGTATTGGTTGGTAGTAAGTGTCGCTCTTGAACATGACACCCCCTATTCATTATATTTGAAGCCGGTTTGGGAAATCCATTTGTCTCTCATTCGATTTGCTATAAGGTCATTCCCTGTGTCATCTTTGAGTCAATGTTGCCAAATCATTGGTCGTGTCATTCATATGTTCAAGAGAAGTCCATATGAAACCTCTATTGAGTCGTCCATCTGCAGTTGTCCATTCTCTCCATGTCAGGCTTCCCTATGTCCAGTTTAATTTACATCATACTCAGTTTCACATTCAAAATTTGTTACTCATTTTGTGTCATTGATGGGGGATACATCAAGGCCCTCCTGTGACAAGTTTTGTTTCGTCGACTTCAACTCATTATCCAGAAACAAGACTTAAAAATTCTTTGGTACCTTGGAACTTGCATGCCTCAATGGCAGGTTTCCTCGCTTTCGACAGTGGGTTTACATCATTGACCCCTGATCGAAATATTCCATCGGATGTTTGACTTCAACTCACTCATTCACACTCGATGGATTGTACTAGAGTACCTTGGGAGTCATTGACATCAATGGTGATTTCCCTCGCACTTGTTAACGGTTTCATCAATGACAGGTAATCAAGTGGTTTCTGCCATGTTCGACTTCAACACATGTAATCACATGGTTAGATTCGTACTTTGGTGATAAGATTGAAGACATTGGATATTATCTCTTTTTCCAGGTTGCGATGGAGTATGTATAATTTGCGACACATAGATCCACTTTGTATGTCTTGTGGCTATGTCGTCTTAATTTGAAATTTCTCGCATAGATCCACAATGTATTCCTGGTGGCTATGCTATATTTTGACGGCATGGATCTACAGTGTATGATTGGTGGCCATGACCTATGTATACAATGTCATCAGTCTGTGATCAGAGTATGGGAATTCCTACCTCGGAATTAATATATATGATATTCTGCAGATGCTTCGTTGTTCGCAGGTTTCTGATTAGGTGCGCTCTTGGTTTCCGACACACACATGTAGCTTACAAAGTCTTTCGGATGTCACTGATTCCAGCCTCATACTTTGGGGGGCATTTTGTTACCCATGATTTTGGTCATCATGATGGTGTATGGATGATGGTATACTCAGGCTCCTCATAAGAACTTTCTCCTGAGAAAATTTATATTCATCTCTTCCCAGAAAACTCATTTTTGAAGAGAGTTCGCAGGTTGCTAGTATCCTAGGGTGCGAGAATGACCCATTCTCGCAAGATGCCTTAAGCTGGGGTGCGAAATTCTTGCATTTTGTAACATAGCTAGGGTGTGAACCTTCTCTAAAGCTTGGAGAAAGATGAATTATCGATGGTTCTAGAAGGGAATCTTCTAGAAGAATGGGTTGGCATTCGAATGGTTATCCTTGTACTGGATTCCCTGATATTGTGGGATCATTCTTATCTAAGTAACCATCTCATTCTCTCCTATATATTGATGGAATTCTCATGGAAAAGGTTAAGCAAGATTCATTGGAGAATTGGTGAAAGAATTGTGTGAAGGACTTAGCTTGAACAGGAGCTTGGAGACTCTAGCAAGTATATCAAGGGGATTTGATCTTCTTCATACAAGGATTGAGAAAAAGTGTGTGTTGGAGCCAAGAGCCATCGAAAGGAATCTTGCGAAATCAAGGCAATCAGGTTGTAATCTTTACTTTCAATTAATATGATACAATGGCATGTCCCTTTCCCATAAAGCTATTCTCACTTTATTGTGTAATTCCTTAATCATACACATAAGTTGACAATTGAATATATTTTTCTATCTTCACTTTGGTTGATTTGTGTTGTCTTAGTCTTGACCTCACAAGAGAACCGGAGCAAAGTGGGAGCAACAAAGACCCTAGGAAGTGATATAAAGGTATGTTACTTGTTCCTTCCTACTAGCTAATTCAATGGTCAAAACTTAGGGAAAGAGTCATGTCCTGTCCTGTTTTGTTCTAGATCCAAGTGGATCTAGGGAGATCTATTAGTGTCCGCACCTACCAATTAGTCCGATAACACCTTCTACCCCAGCAAGTGACTCAAGATGTTGTGGTCGATTTTAACCACAAATTTTCCACCTACCAAGTACTATCTAAACTTTTCCAAAGCATGAATAATGGTGAGCATTTCCTTGTCGTAAATGGACTAGAGTATTTTCGGCTATGTGAATTTGTTTCTCTTGTATGCTATTAGATGCCTCTATTGCATCAAAACTAACCCTATCCCCTCACCTGATGCATCACACTCAAGTGCAAAGGGTAGAGTGAAATCAGGAAGTGCTAAAACCAGGAAATTCCTCATCACTTCCTTCATCCTATCGAATGTCTTCTGGACCTCCTCTGTCCACCTGAACACCCCTTTCTTAGTGAGATTTGTGAGTGGTGCAGCCAACTGTGAGAATCCATTTACAAACTGCATGTAGTAATTTCATATCCAAAAGAATCCACACAAGTGTGTAAGGTTCTTAGGAAGTGGCCAATCCAATATGGCCTGGATATTCTCTCTATGCACCTGTACTCCCTAAGCATTGACCACATGATCGAAGTATAGGATCCTTGTCTTGCCAAATTCTCACTTTGACTTCTTGGATTACAATGACTAATCCTCCATGATGCTCAAAATCTCATCCAGATGCTCCAAATGTTCCTCCCATGTCTTGTTATATATCATAAGATCATCAAAGAATACCAACATGAACTTCCTCAGCTACTTTTTAAAGATGTGATTCATGCAGGACTAAAAAGTAGCTGGTGCGTTGGTCAGCCCAAATGACATGACCAAAAACTCATAATGCCCATAATGGCATCTAAAAGTAGTTTTGGTGATATCCTGCACTCTGACCCTGATCTGATGATACCTCGATCAAAGATCAATCTTCAAAATATACACTGCTCCACGCAACTCGTCAAGAAGCTCATCGATCATGGGGATAGGGTATATGTTCTTGATTGTATTCTTATTCAATGTTCTGTAGTAAATGCACATTCGCATTGTGCCATGCTTCTTCTTCACCAACATTAAAGAAGAAGCCAATGTACTAGAGCTAGGCTTGGTGTGTCCCATCTCCAACAACGCCTTAATATATTTCTCAATTTCATCCTTGTATTTCTTTGGATGTCTATATGGAGTAGTGATAACATGTTTCTCTCCCTCCTCCAACTCAATGGTGTGCTCAGATCCCATATCAGGCAGTCTCCCTCGAGGTATTTTTCCAAAACAATTGTCATGCTTACTCAACAAGGCCTGGATATCTGCATGAGGATGTTATCATCCCTTTGTATCCTCTTGAGATGTAATCAAGCACTCGACTTCACATGCTACATCTACATGTCTAAAAATTCCCTCCATATTTTTGTTTGACACAATCTTTGGGCCACCATTTGACATGCCCTTGAGAACAACCTTCTTGTCATTTGTTGTGTTGAACTTCATCTCCATTACCTGATAATTCATGGTAATTTCCCCTAAGGAATGAATCCACTGAACACCCAAACTATATTGGTGTCTTCCAGATCAACCACATAAAATTCATCAGTCAAGGTGTAGTTTCCCAATGTCACGACCAACCTCATAATATTTTGCATGCATGTCAAGGTAAATCTATCTGCCATTACCACGTTGAATCCCTCAAATTCCTCTGTAGCCATGTGTCTCCTGGCCACCAATGCTACATCAATGAAGTTGTGGGTTGCCCCACCATCAATCAAAGAAGTGACTCTCTGTCCCCAGAGTACTCCTCTAACTTTGAAGGTGTAAAATATATGAATTACTAATAGAGCGACGATAGTCACACCCTTAGCTTCTTCACAAGGCTGCTCATCACTCAAGCCTCCCTGCTCATTGCCTTGTTCCAGTGTAGCTTCCTCCTCTTCATCCTCACTATCTGAGTGTACCTATAGATAGTGCACCTTACCTTTTCCCATACACATGTGTCTAGGTTCCCAAGGTTCTTTGCAATTGAAGCAAAACTTATTTCTTCTCAACTTGTTATGAGTTGCCTTGTCCAATTTCTCTTTATCGGTCCCTTCTTTCTAAAAAGGTTTCTTATCTGTTCCTTTTTGTGGAATGAAAGGTTTGGAGAAAGTTTTTTTCTTTAGGACTATATCCTCTATGTCCCATGTCCTGATGATGGCATCCTATAGAGTCTCTAGTTTGAAGGACTTCACCCAACCACACAGTGAAAAATCCTCAGTGAACAACATCACCAACCTATGCTCAGATATATTTGCCACCATGACAACAAACCTCTAAAACGCTGTGATGTAAGAATCCAGTTTCCCAAATTGTTTGATTTGTGCCAACTCCATGAAATGTAATTCCAGACCCTTCTTGTCAAACCTCTCCATCAACTTCTGTGTGAATTCTAGATAGGAGGTAATACTCGCATGTCCTAGAGTGACCAATCCATGGTACCACCACTCATGGGCTTCTCCTTCCAAATGCAAGGTACCAAATTTAATCGCTTATTCCTATGACATGGTGTTAAGTTGGAAGTATGTGTCCAACTTCTGAACCCATGCTCTAGATTTTCACTTGTTCGAACCATCAAAGGAGGGAATGGTGAGTTTCCCAACCGTTCTCATGAGATCAATGTTTTGTTGACCCCTATTGACCTCCCTTGGTCTGTTCCTATACTTGATATTGCAATATTCATGTAGTGACATTGCTGCCTGAAAATCCTTACCAAGGGCCTGGTACTCCCTCTAATAATCATCAAAGGTCTCACCTTGTCCTTGCTTCCCTTGATTCCCTATTTGTTAATTCCCAAAAAACTGAGGCATAAATGGTCTAGCAATTATTCTACTGATGGTCCTAGTGCCAACCTGTGTGGGAATGTGATTGTTGTTGCCTTCTGTATGATTCCCATTGTTGCCATTGGAACCCCCTACACCATTGTTACCACTATGGTTTTGGTTCCCAATGTGTCCATTAGTGCCTCCCAAACTATTGTTTCCCCCATGGTTTTGGTTTGCTTGGTTACTGGCAATTAATCGAGTCAAGATTTGTGCCAATTGTTTCTTTCCATTGGCTAAACCTTCTAAAATTTTCAAGGACATGTCCTCATTATTGTCCCCCATGTCTCCCTCTTGTTCTGTCTCTGGTTGTTTCTCTTCTACTTCTTCTTCTTGGTTAAATATGTTTTCTTCCCTTCGCTACCTTCTACTTCTGTTGGTGATATGTCCCTCATTTCATTGCCTCATGAATTAATAAACCCCCTCAGGATGGAAGGACTAAGGCTTTGATACCACTGCAATATCACCACTAAATGTTTTCTCAATTTTTACTTGGTCTGCTATGTAGACATTTCGTCAAACAGTTTGCTACTATAGTTGTTTTGTGAATGTTGTTGGTATAATAGTTTCACAAATAGTTTTGCAGCACTCTTGGGAAATATTTGGCATATAATAATAAACAACAATATATGGAATAACAAAGATAAAATCAACAACAATATAGATAATAAATTTGACTCCTTATTTAATTCTCAGTTCTGGCTGATACATCAATGAAATAACGCACCAATTACCTTCTTATTACAACAACAAGCAATAAAAATAATTTATGACCTATAGGAAGATGAATGTACATCACTAATAAAGAAATAGACAAGCTTGGAGAAGTGTTGTTGTTGCAACAATGGAATAAATGAAGGAACACCAATCTAAAGGTAAGGTACTTGTCCAATTTGGTAATAAATTTGGCCCATAGAGGTAACTCCACCTCCAACAGTCAGCTCAACCTATACAACAAGGAATACAACCTAGTAAAAGGGGAATGTCCCTTCCAGAGCTCAGCTCCCTGAAGGTGGCGCCTCCACACCACAGAAAATGACCAGCTAGTAAATAAACTTGGCCTTAGATGACAAAAATTGGTCTCTCTACTCATAAACTCACCCAACACATAAGGAAATCACCCCTTTTAACCAACAACTCATCCCAGCCAAGAACTCATCCTTCCCACAAGCCAAACCAGCCACAAAGAGAAATATTCAGCCACCAATGAAGAACTCAACCACAAACAAAGAAAATCTCAGCTACAAGAAGATGAACTCCATCACAAATGAAGTGCAGTAAGAAGATCTGAATGATCTCCTCTCAATGACCAGCTAGGGTGGATAGTCTCACCATTGAAACCAATCTCAAATCTCTCTAAGGTTTGTTAGGATATTTAGACACTTAGGAGTTAGTTAAGATCTACTTGGTCTAATATGTCATTAGGTAAAAGTGTGGTTCTTAGTGTGTTTCTTTAGTATGCATTAGTATGCATTTGTAGTTAGGAAATCCAATGGTCACGATATGTTCCCGACATAGAGTGATCTGATGGTTCATACTCTCCTCAATCTTAACGACCATTGATCCATGGCTTAACACCCGATTGGTCGATGATCTCTATTTAAAGAGCATGGAGGGTCATTTTCCGATGATCGATTGTAAGAAAATCTCTTGTAAAGTCTCTCTGTAATCTTTTTCTTTGCATTAATAAACTTCTCCAAGTGGTTGCGTTGGTTGGGGCCATGGATGTTTCCCCGTAGGGGTTTTACCACATGAAAACATTGGTGTGTTGATCGTTGATCTAGTTATGTGAGTGGTTACTGAAGGTGTTCGTCCTCTTTTGTAATACCTGTGTTGTTGAACATGGTATGAGAGCCTGTTTGAAGACTCGCTCCTGTTGTAGATCAAGATCATGAATATGAGTTGCCTCATATCCATTTTCTGCCATTTTCGTACATTTCTAGGTCGAGAAGACTATTCCATTGCGTCTGGAGCACTCGTTTCAATCAAGAACACTTTTCGTTTCACTCGAAAAGGTTTTTGTTTGCCCAAGATATGACCATTACAGTCAGATCCAGAGGTATAAGTCCTGAATACGCATTTTTAAAATTTTTGCAAAGTTTTATTTTGGTTTTAGTTCGGTTTGATATTATTTGTTTTCGGGTTGCTACTCTTTTAGATCTGCGTATGCTCTTTGCCCCGCACCCTGTGCAATCTCGGTAAATCAGAAACATATAGGAAAAGGTGAGTATTCCGGGTAAGCTAACTGAGATCTAACCCTTGTCATCGAGAAGCGAAATTTTTTTCTTGTGTGAAAATATTTTATTTTTAGCACGCTCTTCAAGGTCGTCTTCAACAACAACAACAATCCTCCTTCTGAACATTACAATATGTTTTGCTAGACCATTTGGTTAAAAGTTGCCTTATTAAGTAAGAGGTCTTGAGTTCATGTCTCTCTTTTGTTACTTTTTTGGAAAAAGTTGATGCTAAAATTGTAAAGTGTACTTCACTTCAAGTATAAAAGTGAATCACTATAAGTAGCTTTAATATTTTATTTTAGAGTTATTTATTTTGCATGCAGCTTTTCTTTGTAAAATTGATCCCCACTTCTCTTTATAAAAGTGGGTCACTTCATAAAGCAACTTACACTACCACGTGGTCCCTTGGTTAACGTTTATGCCTTTTTTAAAAGGGGCATAACTCTCACATCTGAAGTCCGTTTTCAGTGTCGTCTTTTTAAAACCACATAACTTTTCAAGATCTTTCCATCCAAATCATCAGTGTCAGTTTTTAAATCCACATTATCTACATATTTACTATGACTTCTACAAGTAATATCTTACTTACCAGCACCAACTACTTCCAATGGAAATCCCATATGGAGGATTTATTAAGTAAAGGCTTGTACCGGATTACCTTGGGAAATGAAACATCACCCACTGATGCTGATAAGAAAGCCAAATGGGATAATAGGAATGATGAAGCACGTGGATTAATCAGAATGTCCATCTCTCCCGATTTAAGGTTCCACCTTCAATCAATTGATAAACCCAAAGAATCTTGGGAAAAGATTGAATCTATGTTTGGTAAACACACTATTATTCGAGCACAACTATTAGAAAATCAAGTGCTAACTTTAAGTCCAAGTGATTTTTCTTTCATTGAAGACTATCTATCTAAGTTTAAAACACTCAGAATCTTATGTGAAGAATGTAAGATAAAGATAGACGAAGATTGTTGCATCTATCTTATTCTTTCTAAGCTAGGTAGTGCATATTCTGTGTTTGTATCTACCTTTTATGCCATGCAAGAAGCTCTAGGGGCAACTTATGTAAAACCCATTCTTGAGAACTTTTTTGATGCTTTGATTAGAGAGCAAGATAAGCTAGTACAACTTGGAGTGATCAGCACTGTAGGTACCTCTAACAAAGACTTAGTTGTCCATCAGAAAGATAAACCCAAGAATCCCAAGAAGCAACATCCTCGCCACAACAACAAGCAATATAAGGGTCCCAAACCCACCCAGATAGCTTCCGCTCCTAATGGAGACAAAGGAGCAAAATATAAAAATAAGAAGACTGGCAGACATTGCAACTTTTGTGATAAAGATGGTCATGATGAGTCCAAATGTTTCAAGAAGATGGTAGCTTTAGAAGCAACAATGAAGAAGCACAACGTCAGTATTGATTCTACTTCTTCTTCTTCTTCTTCTCATGGACATGCACTTTCAGCTTCTGGTTTTTCCTTCAATACAACTTCTACTTCTAATGAATGGCTTATTGATTATGGAGCATCTTATCATATGTCTAAGGATAGAGACATATTTTCTACTCTAAATGAATGTAACACCAATAAAATATTTGTTAGTGTTGGAACAGTTCAAGTAGAAAATGGTCATTTCAATGATGTATTATGTGTTCCAAGTCTTTCTTGTAACCTTCTATCAGTATATCAAATCACTCATTTAGGTGAAGGTAAAACCATACAGTTTTCACCTCACCAAGTTGTAATAAATGATCTAAAACATCCTAAGCATGTTCTTGCAACTAGAATTGTTGATGATATTACCAGGTTGTACAAGTTTGACAACTTTGGGTCATCATCTTTTTCATCAGTTTTTGTTGCTCATAGCGATGACTTGAGCAAACTTTGGCATGAGCGGTTTGGTCATCTAAACTATCGTTCATTGCAGAAACTATGTAATCAACAGAGGGTGACTGGTCTTCCTCTTGTTTCATGCAAAGATGGTGTTTGTGCCGCTTGTGTTCTCGACAAACATCATCGGGACAACTTTAACAAACGTGCCTCTTGGCACGCCTCGAGTTCTTTGTAGCTTGTTCAAAGTGATTTGTGTGGTCCACTTTCTTCTCCTTCTTTTTCTGGGTACAAGTATTTCTTAACTTTCATTGATGACTTTTCCACACGTACTTGGGTTTACTTCTTAAAACTTAAGAGCAAAGTTTTTGACAAGTTTTTGGCCTACAAAGCCCTTGTAGAAAAGCAATTTGAACATCAAATTCAAAGGTTAAGAATAGATAATGGCGGCGAATATGTGATCAGTAATTTTACAAGTTACTGTACTACACAGGGAAAACAAATGAAACACACTGTTCCATAACACCACAACAAAATGGTGTTGCTGAGAGAAAGAATCGCACATTAAAATAAATGGCTAATTGTATGATCCAATCTAAGGGATTAAGTCTGAAGTATTGGGTGGAAGCCATCAACTGTGCCAATTACATAGTAAATCGCACTCCCACAAAGGCTCTTAAAAATATAACACTGGAAGAATATTGGACTAAAATTAAACCAGATGTAAGTCACTTCCGTGTATTTGGCAGTATATCATGGGCTTACATTCCTGATGAAAAAAGGAAAGCATTGTAGCCTAAAAGTGAGAAGCGCATATTTGTTGGTTATTATGAAGATGCCAAAGTTTACAGACTTCTTCAATCACATTGTAATGAAATTATTATTAGAAGAGATGTTAAATCTGATGAAAATCTCTTGGCCTGTGAGCCTAATTCAGTGTTTGTGCCTTTCTTGGCCTGCGAGCCTAATTCGACGGTTGTGCCTTCTTTGGCATACGATCCATCTTCGACGTTTGTGCCTTCTTCTGATCTGGTTTCTTCTTCAGATGATGATAGTGAGGATGAAAATCCACCTTCGCCTGCTCACCCTCCTCCAGATGAGTCCTTTGAACCTGAACCAACACCAACTCCATCGCTTCCTTGATGGGTTCGTTCAACACGAGAAGCAGTTGGTGATATTGTCGATGATCCTTGAGATCATCGTCGGACATGTTCACAGTTCCAGTGAGCCTCTTCTCTTTTGGCTCAAGTTTCAGAAACTCATGATCCAGAGACATTTGCAGAAGCTTCAGTTCATCCCGATTGGGATACAACAATGAATGAAGAGTATCATTCTTTAATGGAAAACAATACTTGGGATCTTGTACCTCTTCCAAAAGGAAGAAAACCTGTTAGATGCAAATGGGTCTACAGAACTAAGTATGCATCAGATGGAAGTGTTGAAAGACACAAGGCCCAGTTAGTTGCCAAAGGATTTTCCCAAGTTGAAGGAATTGACTATAGTGAAACCTTTGCCCCTATGGCCAAAATGAATTCCATCCGCCTTGTTCTTTCCCTTGCTGCCTCACATAAATGGGAGGTCC